>CAJFCP010000130.1:129023-149123 GCA_904066005.1 Synergus itoensis | reverse complement strand
TATTATTATTATTATTATTATTATTATTATTATTATTATTATTATTATTATTTACAAAATCATGATTTTGTAAAGTTGTAAACATTTTTCCCATTTCTGATATATAAAAACGGTTTTTGTCTACAAATTATTCATATTTAGAACGAATCAATTGACGAATCACTACCAATCCCCATGAATCCATTTTCACTCACTTATTTGTTTCTAAAAAATTCAATAAATTTTTAAACAATTGATAAGCTATTGAAAAACTTTCCTGGATAGTTGCTACATTGATTCTTCTATAATTATACCTTGTACACTCAGAAAAAAGTTTGTTTGAATCAAACAAACGTATCATTGCTATATGTAGAGTCAAAGAAAAAATATCTTTGAATTAAAAAAAATTTGTTTGATTCAAAGAAATTTTCTTCAATTCAATAAAATTGATTTCATCATATTAAAAAAAAAGTTTGTTTGAATCAAGCAAACGTATCATTAATATAGGGTCAAAGAAAAAATATCTTTAAATTAAACAAAAACAAAAATTCATATTAAAATTAATTAGTACCCGGGTAGAAATTTTGCTGTGGCCCCTGTCGGGCCCAGATCGGATGATTTCAGATCGGTGATGGAACGCAGAACCAGACCGGGCCCAGATCTGGCTCGATCGTGCTAGTTCTGGGCCCGATCGGGCCAGATCTGGGCCCGGTCAGGTTCTGCGTTCCATCACCGGTCTGGGCCAGGTTTGGGAATTTCTGCACGGGTATTTGCATTTTCCCGAGTAGAAATTTTACTGTGGCCCCGATCGGGCCCAGATTGGGGTATCTGGCCCCGTTCGGGTCCAGATCGGGGAATTTCAGACCAGGGCTGAAACACACGACCCGACCAGGCCCAGACCTGGCCGGATCGGGGCCCGATCGGGCGGGGCGTTTCATCACCGATCTGGGCCAGGTTTGGAAATTTCTACACGGGTTTTACTATATATTAATAAGAAATGTGACATTAACAGGGCATAGGTCTGGCCTCGGATCGGGTACTGACCAGGCACCGATCGGGCTATTCAGTTCGGCCCCGGTCGGGCTGTGCGTTTCATCAGCGGTCTGGCCCAGACCAGGTTCCCCGATCTGGGCCCGATTTGACCAGATCTGGGCCGGATCGGGCCCATGGTGAAATTTCTGCACGAGCATACGAGAGTTTGTTCAAAATCGTAAAAAAAGTGTACACAAAAATTGCCAATGAGAAACAATAAAAATTGCAGAAGAAGATCGATTTTAAAGACAAAGTTTAAATAATTTCAGCTCAATAAACACTTTCTCAAAGTCCAAAATTTGTCTTTATATTGGCATTTTTTATTATTTCTTATTCGGAAATAAATAAAATAATAATGAATAATAATTTTTATTTTAATAAAATGAAAACAAACTCTTGTATGGATTTACCGATATCTTGAATACTTGAAAAAATAAAAATTCTACATAGCTCAAAAATGTTTCTATATATATTTTTTTAATACGTCATGTTCATTCTACGTCGAAAATAATGCTATAAAAAAATCAACACCTTTTAGCCAATTAAATTAAAACGGGTTAAAATTTTGGCGGTGTCTCCCCTTAAAAAAATAAATAAACCTCATAATTTTTTGTTTTATTTTTGTTTTACAAGAAATTTAAATAACCACTTGGCACCCTAGGGGGAGGTAGGGCGTCTTCAAGAATGTCACCGTGAACCATATTGGGAAGGAGTGTGTGTGTGGGAGGGGTAAATAGTGGCCAAAATTGGGCCACGTGGTTTATGGAAGTCTCCTTATATATGTCTTCTTATATCTATTTAATAGCAAAACGAATTTGAGGCCTTGCGTAAACATCAAATCACAAAATAAGCTTTCGTTTCCCAGAAAAAATTAGACATCCAGGGAGTGCAAATCTGACCGTGAAATTCTTGCGAAAGAGATTGGTTAAAGAGGCGATAGCTGATTCCCAAGGGAGGCAAAACCGTAAAAGTAATGGACAGTGTAACGGTAGACTAATTTTCCTTTGAGCACTGAATCCCTCAAAAGGTGATGAGTCCTTTGTGGGGTGCTACCTGCTGCAATGAAGACCGGAAGGAATTTCAATGGTATTTTCATTATATGTACATTTAAAGCACACCTTTCAAGGACTCTCCCACGCACACTGGGAGGAAATGCTTTTTTTTCGTTTAAAAATGTCCAGAGCCTTCAATTTTGGTCCGATTTTTTTTTTTTAATTAAAGTACATTAAATTCTGAAGAGCTTCGAGGTCAGAATTTTGTTACCTATAGTTTTTTAATAATAATTTTTTTATTAAAAGTTTGGAAAAAGTGAAATTTTTTACATAATAGTGTTTTACACCTTAATCCGAGCCTTAATCACTGATTAGATGAACTTTATATTGTCTCAAATGAATTTTTGGGGACGCATAGAACAAATAATTTGTTTATTATTCCATTTAATTTGTTATAAATAAATCTTATGAATAAATTGGTTAGTAGTCTCATTGTCTGTAAAATTTTGTTTCTTTTTAATAAAAGTACTTCACATTAATGTAGTCGAATGACATTTAATCAAAAAAATAATTAAAAAGATAGCAATAACCATTGTTTTAGACAATTCTTGTGGCAAAATATTTAAATTTTATGTTTTTTCAAATTATGTGTAATTTTTTTCAATCGCCAAAACTACTTCAGATATTCCTTAAAAAATAATAAATCTTCAATATTTGGTAAAATATAACGATTTAAATTTTTATATACAAATTAGATAAACTAATTCAAAATTTTGGCTAATTTTGACTGTTTGCCGATTTTTTTATAAAATTTGTTTATAATTTTCTCTGTATCTCGCGTTATCTGGCTCAAAATTTGAATTTTGAATTTTTCAAGGAAATTCAAAAAACTGTTATGCCAATTCTGTAGCGCGTTCAAAAACTCAAAAAGCAACTCCGACAATTCTTTTTTTATCGAAAAAAGTCATAAGGAATCCGAACCAAACAGTTTTATTCTGATCTAATCCGAAGGAAGTTTTCAATCCGAATTAATCCGAAACCCATTCAAAAGCAATCCGAATGAATCCGCCAATCTGAATTAATTAGAAATAATCCGCACTTTCAATCCGAATAAATCCGGTCAATCCAAATTAATCTGAATTTTTCGTAATCATTCGGATTGATTCGAATAGACCGGATTAATTCTGATTGAAAGTCCTGATTGACCGGATTCATTCGAATTGACCGGATTTATTCGAATTGAATATTCGGATTAATTCTGATTAATTTGGATTGGCGAATTCATTCGGATTAAAGGTTCGGATTGCTTTTGAATGAGTTTCGGATTAATTCGGATTGAAAACTTCCTTCGGATTAAAGGTTCGGATTGCTTTTGAATGAGTTTCGGATTAATTCGGATTGAAAACTTCCTTCGGATTAATTCGGAATAAAACTGTTTAGTTCGGATACAAATTCCGAAATGATTCGGATTGATTCGGAATGAATTTCAAAATCCGAAACTTTCGCTAAGGTATCTATAGTGGGCCAACTCATTCATGTAATATTTGCAAGGCTATCCCAGAATCCGTAGCAATTTTCATTCACCTGGAAACCTCCTTTAACCTTATTTATTGAGCAATCACGTTCATTCAAGTTTCAACGAGAAGACTTTAAAGTATGTGAACTTCAGTGTGGGAATTCCGCCCTCGAGTTATTCGCGCACAACATATGGCGAGTCCCATTGGGTCAACGTGGAAAAGCGAGTCTTAGGCGATATTTGATATATTAAGGATTAGGATATCTTGATCGTAGAAGATTGATATGGGAAATATCAGAAGTAGGGTAAATTTTGGAAATGGAAGAATTGTGAGTTTATTTTAAAATTTAAAATCCTTAGCCGATTTGGATCTTTTTTTTTTAAACAAACTAGCAATTATGATCCGCGCGCGATTGATTTCTCGTTTTTGCAAACCTTTTTCTAGTAGACAAAATAATGGAGAATTTTTAATTCTTGAAATATAAAAACTTCTAATTCTTTATCTAATTTCAGGAATCTTCATAAGTTTCATAGAATTCGTTAAAATGTCTTTATTATCTTTCAAAATCTGGTGAAATTCTTTTAAATTTCATAAAATCCATAAAATCGCTTGAATCCCTTAAAATCCCGTGTAGAAATTTCCAAACTTGGCCCAGATCGGTGATGAAACGCCCGGCCCGATCGGACCCCGATCAGACCAGGTTTGACCAGGTCTGGGCCTGGTCGGGCCGTGTGTTTCATCCCCTGTCTGAAATCCCCCGATCGGGGCCAGATTCTCCAATCTGGGCCCGATCGGGGCCACAGCAAAATTTCTACTCGGGAGTCTTTAAAATTACTTAATACACCATAGAATATCTTTAAATGCCTTTAACATCCTTTAAAACCTGGTGAAATTCCTTTAAATTTCGTAAAATCATTTAATATACTCCTTTATCATATTCCTTGATGTTCCATAAAATTCCTTAAAATTCCACATCCACAACCTATCGTTATGATACTTAAAATTACTCAAAATCCCATGAAGTCTCATTATCTCTCTTAAAATTACTTAAAATTCTAAGGAATTCCGTTAAATTCTTTAAAATTCTTGAAAATTCAATATAATTTCACTAAATCCTTTAAAATTTATGGAAATAAATGTCCTTAAAATTACTTAATATCTCTTAAAATATTGAAAAATCGCTTAAAATTACTTAAAATCCCATGAAATCTTATGAAACTTACTCAGAGTCCGATAAAATCTGATTAAATCTCTAAATATTCCAGAAAATCCACTGAAATTTCGTAAAGTCCCTTGAATTACTTAAAAGTTCCTAAAATTACTAAATATCCCATAGATTATCGTAAAATCCCTTAAAATTATTTAAAATCCCATGAAATCCCGTAAAATCCCTTGAATCCCTCAAGTCTTTAAAATTACTTAATACCCCATACAATATCCTAAAATGCCTTTAACATTCCTTAAAATCTGGTAAAATTTTGTAAAACACTTGATATTGCTTCATATTC
The DNA here is from genome assembly GCA_904066005.1 of Synergus itoensis. Taxonomy (NCBI): domain Eukaryota; kingdom Metazoa; phylum Arthropoda; class Insecta; order Hymenoptera; family Cynipidae; genus Synergus; species Synergus itoensis. Next base: position 144,095 of record CAJFCP010000130.1, on the reverse strand, counting down.
CCTGATGTTCCATAAAATTCCTTAAAAGTTCACAACTTATCGTTATAACTCTTAAAATTACTTAAAATTACTCAAAATCTCATGAAGTCTCATTTATCTCTCTTAAAATTACTCCAAATTCCATGGAATTTCGTTAAATTTTTTAAATTCTTGAAATTCCAATATAACCTCACCAAATCCTTATTTAAAATTTCTAGAAATAAATGTCCTTAAAATTACTTAATATCTCATAAAATATCTTAAAGTCGCTTAAAATTACTTAGAATCTCTTAAAATATCATCGAATCCCATAAAATTACTTAATATCCTATGAAATATCATTAAATCTCTGAAAATTATTTAAAATTTCATACAATTTCGTGAAATCCTTTAAAATTTTATAAAATTCCTCGAAATACCGTGAAATCACTTAATATTTTTAAAATCTCAATAAATTGCGTAAAACCCTTTTAAATTCCTTAACATTATTCAAAATTCCATGAAATCTCATGAAATCTCTTAAAATACCTTAAAATCCAATGAAATTTCGTAAAATGCCTAAAAATCTCTTAAGGTTTCTCAAATTACTTAAAATTCCACAAAATATATAGTCAAATCCCTTTAAATTATTTTACAATCCCATAAAATCTCATAATTCTGATGTTAAATAATCTATTTAATTTTTCAATTCGCGCAATTTTTAAACCAATCATGATTCAAACAAACTTTTTTCTGAGTGTAGGAATGTAACCGAATTTCAAACAGAATTATAAGTTCAATTTTTAAATTAAAAAAAAAATTTCGTTTATATTTGGGCCTTATGGTTTCAGATATTATGTTCTGGAATTTATTATTTTTTTACTTATGTTTTTTATGGGCTGAGATTCTGGATCTTGTATAACAAAATTTTTTAGATATTAGATATTTGAGGTCTAATATATTAGACCTCAAACTTCGCCTGGGGTCAAATGGATCCCGAGTGACCACAACGGGTTAAAATGAAATTTGCACGAAATTTCACGAAGCGTGAAAAAATCATGGCCTTATTAAAAATGCGGTGCCTCTGATCATTTTTGGTCACAAAACCGTCGTAAAGAAGTGAAGCATCCTCCGCTGTCAACTGCAACAAAGTATCCATTTGATTCCTGCATATTTTGTTGCTGTCGCTTCTTCGGAAATTCACAACATAAAATAACGTCGTAAGCAGGGCTCCGATTTCTCTGTGATGTAGTGCGCGATGCACCTTTCGTGGAATCCTCCATGCAGAAAGAAAAAACTCGATATCCGCGATACAAGTCGATAAAAAGAACTTCATTGGCGGTGGTCGTCCCCTATGAATTTTTGTTGTGCGTATACCTCCCATTGAATTTGATAAACCTTTTGGAATTGGGATCAGGAGAAGTAAGAACTCCCACGCAACCTCACGAGACATCCCGGCTTGGTTTATTATTCCTGCTCCTGTGGGAAGATTGGAAGAAGTGTATGAAGTGCATGAAGTTCGAAGAAAAGTCGTCAGAGCGTTGATAATATCTTATTTCAAAGAGAGGTTCTGAAGAAATAAATGAAAAGGATCTTTCCATTCACATAATGAAGACATTTGAAAATTACGGAAGAGGAAAGTTTCCCAAAGACTTGTGAGGGAATTTTTTCCATTATTTCATTTGCCAATGAAATTCCTGGACAATTCCTACATTTTTTCAACTTCCCCCGTGCAGAAAACTAGGCGAGGGGTTGGCGAGGCATTAGCCAGTTCACCCTATCTCTAGTGTGGCACTGGCCAGAAAAACTGGCGAGAGCCTTACAAGGGTATAACGCTTCGGCAGACCAATGCCCTATGTAGGGAAAACTCGTCAGTGCCTTTGTAGTTTTTCTATCGACTGCCTTTTATCTAAAAAAAACTATATTATAATATAGTTATTATATATAGTTATTATATATATTTTTCATTTATATTTTTAAACCCTATATATAGGGTTTAAAAATATAAATGAAAAATACCATTTTATTAAAAAATTATTATTAAAACATCTAGGGACGATATCTGTAAAGAAAAAATAAGTCACATATTAATATTCTAATTAGAAATATAAAAATTATAAAAAATACAAGTATAATCGTCAAAATATGCAATATAAAACATACAAAGTCAATCCTGAACTGTTGATCTGTACATAATTTAGTATCGAACTCCAGAAAGTCTTCTAAATTAGTGAAAGGTCCCATGTAGAAATTCCGATCGGGGTTTAGTAGGGCCCTGGCTAGTTTTCCCTATTTCTAGTCGGGCGCTGATCGGGAAAAATGGAGAGGGCCTGACTAGATCTGTAAGGCTGTTTTAGCCAAGTTCTAGCTAGAACTTCTGAGCAGGCCCTAACGAGAGTTAGGTAGGGCCCCGTCTAGATCCTTTCTATTATAATATTTTGGTTATTTGCCATCTTTAAAGTACCAAATTCAAATTAATAAAGAATAAAAAATTCTTAAATGTCAAAAGTAAAGTTGGTGTATTTTATACATTATAAAACTATTATAAACATATTAATAGTACAGTTTTTTTTTCACTCTTACAATTTTATTTTTAATTGTGTTTTTCATTATCTATATCATAAATATTATGATTTTTTTTGTGAGGATTGGAAATATTTCAGTAAAATGGGTCATACTAGCTAAGACCCGAACAGTTCCTGACTAAAACTTTGTTTTTTTATTCGAATCAGGGCCCAACTAAAACCTGGTTAAAATATAAGATTGGGGCCTAACTAGACGTGCATAGATTTTCTATTCACAAAGAATGGAAAATCCTAACAGTGTCTTAAAGGGTCCTAACTAGAATTTACTATTCCAGTTGTTCTAGCAAGGACCTGTCTACCGCCCTAATGAACATAGGAACAAATGGGGCAACTTCTACATGGGTAGCTAAATAGACCCCAAAAAAAGTGCGAAAATTTGAACTTTTTTTTCTAAAGCGTAAAAAAAATTATTATTTTTGGAATTTTGACTTGATTTAGCTTCCATGTAGAGCCTCAAGTCTCACAATTAAAATGATGTTTGATTTTTTAATTTTAGATAAGCAGAACGGCCGGAATCATGGCAGCAGTTGCAGCATCTTTTTTTTATGTGGTTCTGTTAGGCGCTGTACCACTTTTTATATTTAATGTATTGGCTCAAAAAAAATCACAAAGATTGTTGAAATATGAATAAAAATGATGTACATATTATAAATTATTTTATTTCAATGGTTTAATAGAAAAAAAAATTAAGACAGCCTTAAAAAAACAGCCTTGATAGTAGAAGACCCCCTTAAGAGATTTTATATGATTTTAAAGAATCTTAAGAGTTTTCAAAAAGATTTATAAGGATTTCAAGATTTTTAAAGTGATTTTAAATAATTTAAAAGAATTTATGGAAACTTAAAGAGATTTCAAGAAATTTCAATTGATTTTAGTAAATTTCGAGAATTTTAAATGATTTTAAAGAAGTTGAAGATTCAAAAAATTTAGAGAAGTTTAAGAATTTTTAAATTTTTACAAGATTTCGAAGAATTCAAGGGATTTTTTTCTTTTGCAAATGATGTAAAATCTGAAACTCTAAAATCTTTTACTTATGAACATAAAAAATTTTATTATGAAACTGAAAGTGATCGGAATTAGCTGCACAATTGTTCAATAATTTCGATCCAAGGAGGCATGGCCCCTACAAAGGGGTGGCTGGAATGGCTACAGTCATTGGGCCCGCAGGACTGGGGGGAGCCCGCTGCTCGCCAGACACTTTTTTTTATAATATGAATCCAAATAAGCACTTTTAAATACGAGATGTTATCTTAATTAAATAAAAATTAATCAAAATTACGAACAATTTTTTAAATACTTTTAAAATTTTCCTTCAATAAGCATGAAAAATTTACGCTTATTAGTGTTAAAAAAGGATGGGGCGGGGGCGCAAAATTTTGTGGCCACAGGGCCCTTCTCGGGATGTAGAGGCCATGCAAGGAGGAAGAAATTTGACATTATAATGACCTCTAATTTTCTATCATCCTCATTAATTCTAGTTGATATTACTATTTTAATGAAATGAATTAGTAATTAGAGCACGAAGGGCTCTTTCGTGAGAGCAAACGACAACAACCCCCTAATTAGGAGGTCAACGTTTTATTTTCACGCCTCCTTGGGGGCGACATCGACATCTGGATGCTTCAACTTCTGTATTCTGTAGTCTCTACCCGAATTCCCACAAGATGCAAAACCCCATAATCCATAAAACCGCACAAGGTTCCCAGCGAATAACTACAGAGGTTTCATGGGGATAGTATCTCGATAATTGTGCAATTGAGGCGGACAGATGTGCGTCGTATGTGCCCTAAATATCGTTCCAATGTCAGCAAATACCTTTATATATATATGGGGCATTATTCCTCAAGTGTACCACCCTCAGAATTTGACTTTGTCTGATCGAACTTAAACTTGGGTAAAGTATAGTCCTACTAGATACAACTTTAGAGGAAAAAAATTTTTTCGATTGGATAAAAATTGACTGAGATAGGGGAGGGGGAATTTTTCGAATTTTTTCGATTTTGTGCTGTTTCGTGCTATTTCGAAGGTACTAAGCTCCTTTCCTATGGAATATACAAAATTTTGTCCCATATGTTTTTGAGGAGGTATCATTTATGCATAAAATTTTTAGTACATGAAGGTATTTTTTACAGAAATTTAGGAGAATGCATTTTTTAAAGATTTCAAAATGTGAATGTGTTTTGCACAATCCACGCGGTTTTTTTTTCACAGATGAATAATTGAAGCGGGTGTTTTTTAAATAAAGTTTTTTTAAATAGTATTTTTTACAGAACGTAAATTAATCTTCCTGGTGTTTTTTACAGGTTATAAATTTTAATTGGTATTTTTTACAGATTTAAATTTTTAACATGGTATTTTGTACAGATTATAATTATCAGCAGGGTATTTTTTACGGATATGAATTATTTTTAATTTCTTGTGCTTTTCAAAATTGAAGGTAGGTGTCTGCATGAGAATTGAAATAAACAAGAGTTACTTCTATTCATAGAAGTATGTATTTATTTATTGCAAATTTTAATTTTACTGAATATTACAAGGGGGCTACTCTCCCCCCCTGTACGTGTTAATTCTCTGTCATTAAATTGAATTTGAATTGTCAATTGTCATTGAATTGAACTTGAATTTCTACTAGCAACAGCCATTTCGAGCGCTCTATTATAAGCAGGGTTGGTGTGGATTACGCGTATATTACCACGTATATTACGTCTTAAGTCTTTTACAAAACTTAAGGGCATGTGAAACTTTTGAAAATTATGGTTTTCAAATTACCCAACTTTTCTCCCACAAAAATAAATATTTTGCCCTGAAACTTTGGAAAACGGAAGAGAACATTAAAACGGACCGTTATTGACTCTTTATATCTTGCAAAATTAAAAAAAAAAAAGTCTCATCTTGCTAAATTCGATCAAAAAGTATCACATGCCCTTAAGGCTGTTGGAGCAACGAAAAAAATGTAATTTTTTACTTTAGATTTTAAGGCCGTAAAAAATACACGGTTTTAAGTGCCGTTTGGCAGGGAAGTGTTTCTCGATGTGAAAAATGGGGCTTAGTATCTGTTTCTTGACAAAACCAATTTGTTTGGCTAAAATGGAAAAGTTTCGGCTAGGGTTAGATTTTAGGTTATATTAGCCGAAACCTTTCCATTTTAGCCAAACAAATTAGTTTTTTCAAAAAATAGATACTAAGCCCCATTTTTCACATCGAAAAACACTTCCCTGCCAAACGGCACTTAAAACCGTGTATTTTTTGCGGTCTTAAAATCTAAAGTAAAAAAATGACATTTTGTCCGTTGCTCCAACAGCCTTAATATACGTTTTCAATATGGCGTCGACATACATACACTCGAATCTCCCAATAACAACCTTCCCAATAACAACAATTTCCCAATATCAACCGCATTCCTTTCTCATTATCAACCTGCAGTTACCTCAAATATCACTGGATACACTGCGCATGAGTTGCGCGCTCGGAATCTGATTGGTTGCTATTCGCGCGCAATTTAAAACGCTTAAAAATATTATTTTATATGCAATACGCATGCGCAATTAATGTAACGCATGCGCAATTGTTGTGCCATTTGAGAAAAGGAATTTCGTTGTTATTGGGAAAGCGTCTGGTCTGGATTTCGTTGTTATTGGGAGATTCGAGTGTATGTATTCACATTTCGTTCTATAACCTATAACCTTAAAAATTTTATAGCGGTACGGTATAAGTATTTTTTAATATCGTATCGCAGAAAAGACACTTTGTGAACGCGTTCAACGGAATTGTTAATAATTATTATATATTTAAAAATTGAGATTATGTACTTGTTAATACGATATGTATTAATAATAATAATATGTACGATATGTATTAATATTAATAATAATATGTACTTGAAATCTCATAAATTCCATAAAATCCCTCGCAATTCTTAGAAATCTTTTAAAATATCTTAAAATTCCTTGGAATTCCAGGATAAAATTTAAAATTCCTTAAAACCCCATAAAACTCTAATAAACCTTTTAAAATTCCTTAAAATTCCTAGAAATCTCTTGAAATGCGAATTGCTATTCATTGTCAATTCGATCAGCACGTTTACATAAAAAAAAAAGTTAGCTCCTTCCTTATATAAATGGATTGGAGAGTTGAACGTTCATTTAATCGGAGTCTCGTTGAAGCGGTGCTTTTACTCCGAAGGGATTCCCAGTCTTCGGTCTCTTCCGAGAAGGGATCTGAGGCTCCAGGGCGGCATCTTAGTCCCTTCCACGGGGACAGGACTCTTCTGTTGGCGCACAATAAGAATTGAGTTCCATTAAGACAATTGGCAATTTTCGACGCCGAATTTCCGACGGAAGTAGTGTAGCGCCCACTCACATATGGTTCGTGAATTGCTCCTCAGAAAATAAATTTCAAACGATAGCTACTTCTACAGGGTGGTTACTGTTTACTTAAGAGACTGGAATTTTACATTCTCATCAGATTTGTGTAAAATTTCCCCCCCCCCCCCCGGTTTTTGTCAAATTTCCACGTTTTGGGACACCCCGAACTCGAAAAACTATGTTTTTCGGAATTTGTATGTGTGGATTTTTAGTTTTTTAGCATAATAACTTTCGAAAAAATTGACAGATTGGATTGACCTTTCTTTTAGTGTCCTAAAATGAAGGACAATTTCGTGAGCGAGCCATTTTGGATAAAAATTCAAAAGGTCAGAACATTTTGGAAAAATTTTTGAGAGCATCTTGTTTTAATTTTTAGAAATTCTATGTATTCCTATGTATATATTTCTATGTATACATATTCTATGTATTCCTTATTAATTTTTCGGATGAAAAGAAAATTATCAAAGTTATAGTATATTTAATTTTGCAACTTAGATCTTAAATTTGGGACTTACTTTATGGTCTTGTGTTTTATTTATGACTCTTTTAACTCTTTTTTGAGCCTTAGATTTGTAAGACTTCTTCAAAAGGACTTTTATTTAGGGGTTTTAAAATTTTGGAACTTATTTTTGAGCTTTTTGGTTTTAAAATTTCTTTTTTTGGGACTTATTTTTTGACTATTTGATACTGTGCCTACTTTATGGACATATATATTTTTGTGAATTATATTTTGGGTCTTACCCGTGTAGAAATTTCCCTATCTTTCCCCATTTAAAGTAGGGTTCTAGCGTGGCCCGAACTAGAAGTTCTAATTTAGAAAAAACTAATCAGGGCCCTGTCCTGAGCTAGTGGGAAATTTCTTACACATAAACTAATGATGTACTCAGTTTTAATTTGTTTAGTATGTTAAAGTTGCTTCTTGTTCATTAAATTTGTGTAAAAAATATCTTTATTAGTTCATCCGTGAACTAATAAATAATAATTATATTAATTATTGTTATTCAACTTTTTCAGATGAAGTTATATATGTCATAACGATATTGTTTAGTATTTATAGATTAAAATAAAGTTCAATATAAACAAATATAATTTTATATTTATTTCTAGCGATGTATTTGGGACGATATAAGGAGAAATCTTGAGCATTTCTACTTCAAATCGTCCCAAAAGCATAACTATATAAGTTTATAATTAAAAATATATATCGCGGGGACCTGATTAGGGCCACAGCAGGGCCCTTTCTTTGATAGGGCTGTGGAAGAGCGATTCCCACTAGGCCCCTACTAGAACATATAGTCGGGACCTAACTGACAAAAGCGGGTCCATCAGGGCCCGACTAAAAAAGGGAAAACTAATGAGGCCCCCACTAAACTCCTATCGAAATTTCTACACGGGTATATATTTGAGAATTATTTTGGACTTATATTTTCTACTTATTTGTTGGTCTTTTTTTAGATTAGTTTCTTAGCCTTGTGGCTTAGGCCCTATATTTTGGCTCTTATTTTGAACCTTGTATTTATGGGTCTTACATTTTGGTACTTACATTTTTGGGACTTATACTTTGAGACTTATATTTTAGGGACTTGTGGTTGAGTCCTCACTCTAATAGATAGAGGGAAATAAAGTGAGAGAGGAATATAAAATTTAACACCCTATATGCAAACGACGCATTGTGCATAGGGACAATGGTACACACTTTGCTGGCGTAAGGAGACCGCACGCAGTAATATTTGGTAACATTACACTCGGTCGCAGACGAATTCATTGGGTATGCCAGGGCGTCTTCCGTTCACAGGCAGAACAGTTGTCGTTATAACCTACTAGGAGGTCTGAGTCCAAAGACCTATTGCAGTTGAGAGTTGAGATGACCTTCCGTCGCTGCCCCTAATCTATCTCGACGGAGGGCATTGGCGCGCAGAGAGAAAAGAATCCTACCAAATTCCTGATCCAATTATTTCCGCTCATTTATCATTTTATTTTCCTAGGAAAAGTCAACGACTTTTCAAATCTCTTCAAAATTGAAAAATGATGACTGATCTGTAATTAATCATTAATTAGTCAAAATTAGATCCTAAAATATGGATAAGTCGCAAAAAATAAGTTACGGAAATATAAGGCTGAAGTCCTAATTTTCTAAGTATATATTAGGTAAAAAAAATATATAATGAGTAAAATATAAAGGCAGAAAATAATTCCAAAGCTTACAAGGCCCAAAATAAATTCCAAAGTATATGGGGTCCACCTGACCCCTTATGACCAACACGTTATTATTCGGAGGTGTGACCACAACGGGTTAAGGGTCCCGTGTAGAAATTTCGATAGGGATTTAGTGGGGGCCTCACTAGTTTTCCCTTTTTTAGTCGGGCCCTAATAGGGAAAACTAGTCGGGGCCTCTGCAAGATCGTAACGCTTTTGTCAGTTAGGCCCCGACTATATGTTCTAGTAGGGGCCTAGTGGGAATCGCCCTTCCACAGCCCTATCAAAGAAAGGGCCCTGCTGTGGCCCTAATCAGGTCCCCGGTTTTGAGAAAATTTTTATTTTCGATGCTTTCGAGTATTTCGATGCATCGCATATAAATTTCCAAAAACAGGTTTTTTTTTAATCACCCTAGTGGAAATTCTTTTCGATCCTTATTAACTGCGATATTTTAATTAGGGTCGAGACGTATCTTTAATGATAGTCGTTTGGTTCACAAGAAGAACCTACGTAACCCAGTTATAAGCCTCTCCCAGATTCTCCATGGTTTATTTAGACTTTACAGCCAGATTACAGCCTTTAAAGTGCCCTTGGCACCCATCAGAAGTCTCCTCCCAACTATATAAGGACTTTATTTGCTGCCTCGCACATTCCTGAGAAAGTCACGGTTACTAAGGACACCTGTCCTTCTAATCAACGTCCAATATGTAAAAGCCTTTGGAGTCTATAGTTTTCAAATCATCTGTCTGTTTTACCTACTGTCAGTAAAATGGATCCAATAACTGTGTTTTACCATCAGTCGGTGATTGTAGACGTTTCTTTTACCATCATTTGATAACAATAAAAGTTCTGTTTTACTACCAGTTAGTTATGGTAAAAGAAGACTGTTTCCCATTAGTCGATTCTTAAAAGAAAGCTGTTTTTCCATCATACTGCAATAGTTTAAAAAAGCCTGTTTTATCTGCTGTTGGTAAAATGGAACTAATAGCTGCGTTTTACCATCAGTCGGTGATTATAAACGTTTCTTTTACCATCATTTGATATCTATAAAAGTAGTTTTACTACCAGTTAGTTATGATAAAAGAAGTCTGTTTCCCATTAGTCGATGCTTAATAAAAGCTGTTTTTCCATCATACTGCGATAGTTTAAAAAATCCTGTTTTATCTACTGTTGGTAACATGGAACCAATAGCTGTTTTCCCATCAGTCGGTGATTGTAGATATTTCTTTTATCATAATTCGATGATGGTACAAATTCTGTTTCACCACCAGTCAGTGATGGTAAACAAAAGTCTGTTTCTCATCAGTCGATGCTTATAAAAAGCTATTTTATCAACAGTCGGCAAAAGTAAAGTCTGATTAACCACCAGTCGGTAAAAGTGACATTAACCATCCATCGGTAAAAGTATCATGATACTGTCAGTTGGTAAAACAGTTTCCAAAGAATATCTCCAAGCTTGCATGTTTCTCTTTAGTACACAATGAACGCCAGCTGACGATGGAACCGGTGAATCGACTTAAATTACTAAAATTAGGAGTGGCATCAGGGGAGGAGGCGTGAAAAAAATGGTGAACCCTGATTTGAAATGGGCGCGTAAGATGTTACCATTTGATCTCAGTGGAGATCGACCTTAACCACCGTAATTTCGGCGAAGAGGATTGCGGTTAAAGGGCGCTCGGCGGGATTACCTGAGATAACCGGACGATCCTTGTGAAGTGCCGAAGGACGAGGATATAGTTTGGCCCGTGAAGAATTTATCTGCGATCTGCCGATGCGGGAGGCAGACCTGTCTGACGAGCACGCTTTGGAATTTTGCGACTTGAAACCGTATCTCTTGTAATTCTGGTGTGCCCAAAACAGCCTAACACTATACAATAATAAAACCATCCATAAAATCTTTCGAGGATATTATACAATATATTATGAAATATCGCTATCTATTGGTGAATTGTTAAAAATGAATAAAAACTACCCTTATTAATATTTATCAATATATCTTTTTGTCCATTCAACGTTTATTACTTATTTTAAAACTTTAACGTTCTAAACAGTAGGAAACAATTTGGAAATTGCAAATTTTAAAGAAAAATTCGTCTATGAGGTTGCAAGGAATACTTTGATCACTTGGTCATAATAATGCTGGTGTTTTATTAAAATTAGTTGTTTGAAATTGTAATAAGAAGGTGAGAATGAGGGAATTATAGAGAAGGAGAAGGTAAAGAAAAGAAAGGAAGAAAATATGTCGCAGAAAGAAAAGTAGGAGCACTTTAAAAATGGTGAAGGAGAAGGAAAAGGTGGTTGAGATTAAGGAAGATAAGTAGAAGGAAAATAAGGAGACGAGAATGAAGAGCTTATGGAGAAAGTAGGAGAAAAAGGAGGGAAAGGAAGAAAAGAAGTCGGAGAAAGAAAAATAGAAGAAGATAGAGGAGGTGGAGTACTATTATAAGTTTGAGAAAAAGAGTGAAAAGTTGGAAATTGTGTCCTTTTAGAAGAAGAAGAAGATGGAGAAGGTAAAGGCGTAGGAGAAAGAGATGGAGAGGAAGGAGGAGGAGGAGGAGGAGGAGAGGGTGGTTAAAATTAAGGAAGATAAGAAGGCTAGAATGAACAGGTCATTAAGAAGGAAGAGAAGGTGGAGAAGAAAGAGAAAGAAAAGGAAGAAAAGACGTCGGAGAAAAAAATAGAAGAAGAAGAAAGAGATGGAGTACTTTTATAAGATTGAGAAAAAGAATGGAAATTTGTTGGAAATTGTGGCCTTTTAGAAGAAGGAGAAGATGGAGAAGGTAAAGGAGTAGGAGAAGAAGAAGAAGGAAGAAGAGGAGAGGGTGGTTGAGATTAAGGAAGATAAGAAGACTAGAATGAAGGGATCATGGAAAAGGAGAAGGAGGAGGGAAAAGTGGTGAAGGAAGGGAAGAAAAGAAGTCGGAGAAAGAAAAATAGAAGAAGAAGAAAGAGGAGATGGAGTACTTTTATAAGATTGAGAAAGAGAATATAAAGTTGTTGGAAATTGTGGCTTTTTAAAAGAAGGAGAAGATGGAGAAGGTAAAGGAGTAGGAAAAGAAAAAGAAGGAAAAGATGAAGAAAAAAATGGAGTAGGGTTAGAAAAGAAGCGAGAAGAAGGAGAAGAAGGAAAAGATAAAGGTGGTTAGGGAGAAAGAGAAGAAGAAGGCTGTGAAGGAGAGGGACGTGGCTAAGGGGAAGAAGAAGCAGGAGGAAAAGAAGGAGAAAGCAGAAGGAGGAAAAGGTGAAGGTGAAGGTGAAAGAGATGGAGTGGAAGGAGGAGCAGGGCCGTAGCTAAACTCGAATTTAAGGTAGAGCAGCAATGTTTACAGTTAGGGCGGAAATAAAAATTTTACTTAATATATAGTATATAAATTAGTATATATAAATAAAGATATAGTTACATACCGTAGTTAATTCGGAATTGTTTAGGTCGCCACGCTTAGCATTCCGAGAAAAGAAAATTGTATTAAATTATAAAAAAAATTATTTTCCGGGATATTGTCTTAGTTGATGGTATATTCTAAGGAAGAGCATTGCCCCACAATGTCCCCCCCTAGCTACGGCCATGAGGAGGAGGAGAAGGAGAAGGAATAGAAAAAAGTGAAGGAGAAAGAGGAGAAGATGGAGACGGTGATGAAGCAGGAGAAGGAGAAAAAGGAGAAGACGTAAAAGATAAAGTTTCTTAGATTGAAGGAGAAGATGTTGGCGATGAAAGAGAAGGACAAGGCTAAGGGGAAGGAGAAGCAAAATGAGTGGATGGGAGGGAGGAGGAGAAGGAGGAGGAGGAGGAGGAAGGAGGGGAGGAGGAGGAGGAGTGATCCTATTCTAAAAAGATCATACGTATCGAATATCGAAAAGCGTAACGAATGCGTGGACCCGATTCCTTATTGGTCAATACAGACGGTGACGCGTCGTATATCGATAATCGCGGGTGACGTGGGAAATTTTAAATCTTTATATTGCACAAAATCGCTTAAATATGTTATGTCACCTACATGTATGTTCAGGGTTGGTTAGTGACGTGTCAATTAAAGTTTTCTACTCTTATTGGTCGGTACACTCGAACCCCTCAAATTTCACCAAATTCCTTTTCCTCTACAGTCACATTAATTGCGCATGCGTCATATCAATTGCCAATAGCAATACGCTAATTCAATTTTAAATAAATATAAAATACATATCGTAAAATATAACGTTTAAAAATAAAGTAAGCCCGCGCGCGGGAGCGCGCGTTCAGTCTCGTATATATAAAAAATACATAAGATGAAAAACGCTAAATGGATGAAAAGGGGGAGGAGAAGAGGGGGGGGGGGTAGTTGCCAGCCACCGCGGAATGGCAGTGATCTCCAATGTCACACAAGCCGCCGTTGAAGTACTAGGACCAGATGAGCTCGTGTTTCGTATTTCGGGTTTCCGAGAAGCATTCGCGTGCTCACACCGATGGCAATGCAACGCACTACTGCTGTGCGAATATATGTCGAGCAGATATTCCGAGGGCGGACATTGTCTTTGCATATTTATTCAAGGAGCGCAAAAAGGTCCTGAGACGTCTCTTGCCACCTATGCGGCGCGTATTAGATTCTTCTTGGTGGCATCGTTGTTGCTAAGGAGGTTCAAGTCGCTCCTCTTGAGTCTGACAAAAATAGCTACATGAATGATTTTTGTATCAGTAGAATCGTGAGAGTAAGCTGCGTGTGACTATCATCATTAATATTATAATTCTTAATTAATTATAATACAAAATGAATGTTTGAGACTGCGAATATTGAATAAATTGACCAAATACAATGAAAAAATATCTGGAATTTAGATTGCGGTGGCTTTTGTAAGAGAATTCGAATACGTCATTGAAATAGAATAAAAAAAATCAAAACTTCGTATGTAAGGGGAAGGCAGAAGTGGAACCGGGCTTTGGGGGGGCACGAAATAATTACCCTTCCCCCTCCACTCTCAAGAGAGGAGGTTAATAATAATTAAAAAATTATTTTATTTTATTATAAATTATTTAAATACTTTATTTATTAATTATGTAAACATTATTAACGAATGTTTAAATGGGAACCAAGTTTTTGTATTTACACGCTGCGTGAAAATTTAAAATCTGGGCTTTTGTTGGGGTGGCCAAGAAGCCATGTCCCCCCCCTCTGGGGATGCGCCCACGGGGGAAGGGGAAAGGACAGGGGAATAAAAGAAAGGAAAAATGCAAAAGGGGAAAAGAAAAGTAAAAGGAGAAAGTGAAAAGGAAAAGGGAAAGATGAAACGAGTAAAGGAAAAAAAGGTAAAGGGAATAGTAAAAAAAAAGGAAAAGAGAAAACAACAAGGGAATAAGGTAAGGGGAACGGTGAAAGGAGAAAGGGGAGAAGGTAAAGGGGAAGGAGAAAGTGGAAAAGTGTGAAGGGATGAAGCCGGTGAAGGGGAGAGGAGAGATAGATAGGGGGTGGTGTGAGACAGTGGCGTAGATAACTTTTTTCGATGGGGGTGGATATGACTTGGTAAAAAATTCAAGTATAAACATGAATAAATATGGAACAGAGTAATTTTCTTAATTCTAACGTGATATTAAAAAACTCATGGGGGGGTTTGATCCCTTGATCCCCCCCTTATATACGCCACTGGTGTGAGAAACAGGTGGGGGGAGGGAAGAAGGATTGTTTGAGGGAGATTGAAAAGGATCGAGGGGGTGATGGTGGGGGTGCGAGGAAAACCGAAAATGTTTTAAGTTGACGCCAAAGAATGTTTGTCTTTCGGGTTTTTGTAAGCGGGAATGAGTGCTAATTTTCCGATAGAAATATATTTAAATACTAGGGACAAAATACTGAAACATAATATTGACTAGGGGAGAGTCCCCCAAGGTGGACACCAATCTTTTAAACAATCGTAAAATCCAAACAACATTACATATCTTGTACAATCTTACATTTCCTGAAACCTTAACTCATAAGCTAACTGTTCACGAAACACAATTTTGA
>CAJFCP010000130.1:103701-114171 GCA_904066005.1 Synergus itoensis | reverse complement strand
TATTATTATTATTATTATTATTATTATTATTATTATTATTATTATTATTAATTACTTGAAATGTTATCCTTTTTTGAAAAGTTCTTATCCTTTTCAAGCTTCAGAAGTTCTTGACTCTTCTCCTCGAGGAGTGCATAGCGTTCCTTTAATTCTTTTAGTTCAGCTTCTACCTGCAATCTATAATTCCAGAAGATTTAATAGATTCAGTAAATATGAAAGACCTTAAAAGAATTCAAAAAAATTTAAAGGAATTTAATCAAATTGAAAAGAATTCAAAACAAATTAAAAGCATGAAATTGAATCGAAAAAATCAAAGGAATTAAAGCTAAATAGAAAAAATTCATTAGAATTGAAAATATGTCGAAAGTATTCAAAATAATTTACGTAAAATAAAAATAACTAATTTTGAATCAAAAGAATTGAGAAGAATTAAACGCAAATTCCAAATAATTCAAAAAATTAAACAGAATTCAGAATTCAAAAGGGGATCTCAAATAGATAATTGAAATCAATTTTCAATGGATTACAAAAAATGAACACAATTAAAAATAATGCAAAGAATTTAAGATAAATTGAACAGAAATCAAGAAAATCTTCAATTTCGAAGTTCAGGTCACCTCTTCTGTTTCTCCTGAAAAATTTCACTATTCTTCTCCTCGAGCTTCTGATTCATCTCTTTAAAAGCACTCTCAACATTGTTCTTTTTTTCCAAATCGCTTGTCATCTCAATCAACCTGGAGATGTTAAGAATAAGTAAATAGTAACTAAATTGTAAATTGAATTAAGATTCGGTAAACAGGGTGAAAACAACCGTGACTCCAGGTTTTCCTTCTGTTTTTCCAATTTACTGATGACTGTCTCATTGCTCTTCGCGATCTTCTGCATCTCTTTAGTTCGTTGTTCCAAGCTCGCTTCCTTCTGCTTTACCTGGCCTTCCAGTTGCTTCACAGTCATCTGTAGTTGTTGAACCTTAGTCTCTCCGCTGCTCACCTGACCCTCCAGTTCACGAACTTTGGTTCGAAGTTTTTGCAAATTACCTTCCAGAAGGGTTTTCCGATCTTTGAGTTGCTGAGACTTTTCTTGTTCTGCTTTCAGCTGACCAGTTAGGCTAATCAGTTTTTCCTTCAATTTCGTCCCGTTTGAGCTTTCGACTTCTTTAATTTTCTTTCGATAAACCTGAGACTCGGTCCAAAGAACTTCAGATTGCTTCACTATATCTGCGATCAGTTCATTCTGATTCTTCTTTGTGCTTTCTAGTTTTTCTCGCAGGCTGATGTCTTCAATTTGAAAAGTTTCGACTTGCTTCATCAAAACTGGATCCAGTTTAACTTCATTACCACTTTCGTCAAGTTCTTTTGCTAGGAAGAAGGGCTCGAACCAGGAGAGAATCTCCCTTCGCTTTGTCAGTACTTCCTGGCAGAGGGTGAGACAGACTTCTGGAATTGCCTGGAGTTTTGATTCCATGGTAAGGACGAATTCATTAGTGATGCTGCAATCCGGAAGTTGAATTTGGGAGTCCTCTCCAGCTCCGGAAGCGATGACGGGATCCAAATGTTTGACTTCTGAAGATGAAGAAGACAAGCAGAATCCGACTTCTTCTGGCTTTCCGGGGTCCTTCGCTCCTAAGGCAATCACCTTCTCGCGGAGCTGAGACATATTTTCGTATAGCTCAACAGCATTTTTCTGTAAATTTGAATTAAAAGCATTAAATAGAATTTTTTAATATTTTTAAATTTAAAGAACTGGAAAAAATTTAGCGAAAATAAAAAAAAAATCAAAAGAAATAATAAGAATTCAGGTAAAATCAAAAGAATTTAAAAATTCAGAAGGCGAAAACTTCAAAAGAATTTGAGTTGAATTTAAAAAATTAAAAATGATAGAAAAAAATTCAAAGGAAATGAAAATACTTCAAAAGTATTCAAAAGAATTGCAAATAATTAAACGCGATTCAGAAATATTAAACAAATGAGAAATCAAGGGAATTCCAAAGTAACGCAAAAGATTTGAAAAAAAAAATTGATAAGAATTAAAAAGAAATAAAAAAAATTCACATTTAAAATTTTTTATATAATTCAATTGCTTTAAAAATCAAGAGATTTCAAATGAATTCAAAATAAATTACAAATAATTGAGAAGAATTTATAAAAGAAGTAAAAGAGTTGAAAAGAATTAAGGGTATTGAAACCATATTCTAATGTCCAAATTTATTTCAAAATATCTAACTGCTAATTAAAATAATAATTAAGTAAAATTTTGAGATTAAAACTTGAGCCAATACCCTTAAGATGAACTCAAAAGAATTTATATAAATAAAAATTATTTGCAAAAAAGTTTAACTAACATGCTTATCAATCAATTCCTTCTTTAAAGTTACATAGCGTTTCTTTTTTGTTATGTATTGATTCTCCAAGATTCGTTTTTGGGTTGCATTATTCGCAGCAGACATACTGGAAGCTCGTGGTTTTGAAGCATTTGTAGGTAGTTGAACAACATTATTTTCTGATGATTCTACCTAGAATGTAAATATTTAGTCATTTAATTATTTTAGAGATTTAAATGTATCGGATTTAAGTTCTAACGACAAAATTCTACTTCTTCATTTTACTCAACAAGTATTACAATTAGATATTTTTTCGCACTGTAAACAAAATGTTTTTCAAAATTGAATGGTAACTATAGCGCGAAAAAATATTTAATTTTAATTCTTTTTGCAAAAAGTGAAGAATTCGAATTCTTAACTCAAAAATTATATTTTCATTTTAATAATTTTTGCGTAAATTGAGGAAATTGGAATATAATCTCAAAATTCTACTTCTTCATTTTACTCAACAAGTATTACAATTAGATATTTTTTCGCTCTGTAAACAAAATGTTTTTCAAAATAGAATGATAACTATAGCGCGAAGAAATATTTAATTTTAATTCTTTTTGCAAAAAGTGAAGAATTCGAATTCTTAACTCAAAAATTATATTTTCATTTTACGAAAAAAAAATTAAAACTACGCATTTTTTCGCTCTGTATCCACAATTCTATTTAAAAAAGAATGTAATAGTAGCGCTACAGAAGGAAAATATTCCTAATTTTAATCATTTTTGCGTAAATTGAAGAAATTGGATTATAATCTCAAAATTCAATCGTTTCATTTTATTCAAAAAGTAAATTTTTCCGCTCCATACTCATGCTTAAATTTGAAAAATAAATACCACTACAACGAGAAAAAATACATAATTTTGAAAGAAATCGAATTTTGAGATTAGAACTTCCTACTAGTTTGCTAAATTAGATTGCAAATGAATTAATTACTGAATAAAACGAATAAAATTTATTTTTGTTACCTTCGTCGCTGTAGGATGGATTCCTGTATTTGACTTGATTCTACTTTTGTGTCCAGTTGGTATAGAAGAAGGTTTTCTCAAGGATCTGATTTCCTTCATAGATTGAGGTCTATTTATCTCGCTTTTTTCTTTGTCTGAGGAATATTTTTGTGGATTAGAAAGGAATAAATAGTAAATACGTAAATAAAATAAATAATTCTTTAAATATTTTTCTTTGGTGGCTGTATTGAAATATAAAATGTAAAATGTATTCAATAATGAGGCTCCTCCTAATATTAATAGTTAAATTAATGATATTAAGAAATAAATTGGAAGAATGTCAAATTTTTGTAGAAATAAGAAAATAAACATTACTTTCATGAAATTTGTAAAATGTCACGTGTATTGATTTTGGTTAATTAAATATTTTGACAGCGATGGAAAAAAATTCTGTACTTACTCAGCGACTCAGAAAGTGGCATTTCCGGTTTGGCCGTCGACATTTCTGATGCATTAATTTGCATTTACATATTTTTAGAAATTTTGAACGCTGGCTATGCTTTTCTTATGCATCGGGGATTTGAAACATATAACTACGATTTTTAATTCACGAGTTCTCGCATGTCAAAAAAAAAAAACAAAAGAACAAGAAAGTAGAGGAAAGCACTCAAAGTTGGAATTTTATAGAATTTTTAAAATCTATTTATCTCTACATATGATGTAATCACGAAAATGCGTTTAAAGAATGAGAATTTTTTTTATCTAGATTTTAATATTCAAATTCATTTAAGTATCAGTTTCAGACAATATTTTATGTAGCAAAAGTTATACATACTTAGGCCAAAATGAAGAGCTTTTGTTTTTATCGATATTTTATTTGAATTATAATTCAAATATTTCAAATTCTAAGGAATTAGACAATCATTAATTAATTAATTTGTTCTTTTCATTCACTCAAATCTGACTAAATTCGTATAAAGTCGATGAAATCTTTAAAAATCACTTGAAGAAATTGTACTGTTTGATATCTTTTGAAATCTTTGGAAATTTTTGAAAAGTAATCTTTTAAATCTCGTGAAATCTCTTAAAATATTTATAAATCTTTGAAGTTTGTTTAAATAAATTGGAATCATGTGAAGTCTCATTAAAAAATTTGTAATTTCATTGAATCTTTTGAAACATAATTAAATATCTGAAGATTGCTGAAGATATTTGAAATAATTATTCGAAAATCTTTAAATTTAAAAACGTGGTGTATACTTAAAAATCGAATTCAGATTTTATCCTTATTATTGCTCTACAAATAATAATAATAATATTAATAAATTTTATTTTATTGTAAGATATATTTTATACATCGTGAAATCAAAATTACTATATTAAGTAGACGTTCATTATTTTACGAAATGGAATTTAACAAAAATACTCTAATTAGTTTCATTAATAGAATTGTATACAAAATTCTAAAGCTAAACTTAAGAGGAGGGGGGGGGGTAAGCTTAATTCGACAAAAAAGGCCTATTTTCAAAAATTTTTTTTATAAGATACAGGTAATGCTGGTTTATTTAGGAAATATGCATATAATTGTACAACTTTTGAACTATGATTTCCTAAATTTTTATTGAGAAATATTGGTAAAATAATTTGCTGGCAGCAAATTTCCGCCGGCGAAAAGTTTTTTGTGGTGTACACCATAACATTTCACTGGATCAACTTAAACAAAAAAATCAAAATGCGTTTTTTAGTTTAGATGTTTCCCGATGCAACCTGGAAGAGTTTTTTTTTTATTAATTATTTTTTATTTTACAATAACAAATTAACCGATTTTTTTTAGCGAAAATCGCGTTTTTGACTTCAAAGTGCTACCGAAAATGTAAAAATCGATAAAAAAAAAACTCTCTCAGGTTGCATCGGGAAACACCTAAACTAAAAAACGCATTTTGATTTTTTTGTTTTAGTTGATCCAGTGACATGTTATGGTGTACACCGCAAAAAAACTTTTCGCCGGCGGAGATTTGCTGCCAGCGACTAATTCAATTTAATTTATCTGTATCTTATAAAAAAAATTCTTGAAAATAGGCCTTTTTTGTCGAATTAATCTTACCCCCCCCCCCCCCTAAGGTTCTTGGTTCCAAGTTCCAATCTGAAAATTCAATTTCTTCATTTTACTTAACAAATATTACAACTGCATATTTATTTTATCGCTCTCTAGTCTTACTTATTTTTTAAATAAAATTATAGGTACAGAGCAAAGAAATAATTTCTCGCTCTACAGCTACACTTCTAGTTTGAAAAAAAGTTTGTCTACTGAAAGAAAATATATGTAATTATATTTGTCTAGTAAAATGAAAAACTTAGTTTTAATACCCTTAATTACCATCTGAAAAGTCAAGTTTTTGCTTTTTGGCAGAAGGCGATTTACAACAGAAAACTTCCCTAAGCAGATTCGGATACTTCGGAAGAACATCTGCATAAGCCTGTGACTTAAGAACCTTTTTCATATGACTTTTTATAAAAGTTAACACTCTTTCTTTCAATTGTTGAACATTATATCGATCCGCACAGACCAGAGTATCAATCGCCGAATCCGTGTCAAGCAAATTGCTAAGCTCCTGAGCACAGAGTAGTTTCAACCCCTTAATGTCGTACTTGTCCGCCATTTCCAATAACTTTTCCGTGTCTTTCTGAATATCAGCTACCTTGTCTGTGTAAACATAATTCAGCAGCTGCTGCAAGCAATCTGGATCAGCGTCTTTCAAAACAACTTTATTTTCATGATTCTCCTTCATGTCGGCTTGGAACATCGCTAAGAAAACTGGAGATCTGGCTGCAAGGATGCATTTGTGGGCTTGAAATTCCCTTTCGCCAACAATTAGCGTCACGTCTGTGAGAAGTTGCTCCTGCCAAAGCTTCGGAATGTCATCATCAATTTTATTCTCGGTCATATCAATCATGGTATTTTGAAAAGAGAAGGTGGAATCCACGCGACAAATCTCGCACCAGAGAAACAAATTTCCATTCACGAGGAAGTTATCCATTTCTTCATTTTCTAGGAACATAAATTTCTCAAAGGTGATCTTCTGGCCTTTAAGAATATCTTTAGCGTAAAGCACCTTGCAGAAGGAGCTTAAATTTTCTTCGTTTATGATATGAAGGTTTATCACGTAATTTTGATAAGACGGAATAGTTTCACAGAAATTCACATGGACAGACATCCAGGAATCGGAAATATCAAAACTGAGGAAGCATTTTACTTCAGAATCGTCGCACAAAGCAAATGATTTAGTATCCAGATGTGTATGCAATTTTGAGAGAGTTTTAAAATCATTTAAAACCCAGGTGTAGTTTGTTTCTTTGTACTCTGTCTTCGTTTCGCCGAAGAAATCAGTTTCTGCAACGAGTAATTTTTTTAGCTTTTCGGCCTCGCCATTAGTATTTGACGAATTGCTTTGGATCTCGTCGTCTATGTTGTTTTCCTCCATTTTAGTAGCGTCGTCTGCAAAAGTCTCTGTTGAAGAAAAAATAATATTAATGGTCAAATTAACTTCAAATCATGCAGGCTCGGTAAGTTCAAGTCATAGCATCGTCTTCAGGCGACACGTATTCCACCAATTTGATAGAAATTTTTTTTGACAAAGTTATCAGTATTTGAAATTTTTAAATTCATAACACAATTTATTCTTAGAAACTTCTTGAAATTCCTCTCTAAAAAACAGTAGTAATGTAACGAAATGTCCCTAAAATCTCGCATACATTGTTATATCAAACAGTTTCAAACCAGCTCTCTAAATTTGAATCAGCGAAATGTTGGTTTGCTAGTAAGTGTAAAAAAAATAAAACAAATTCGTCAGACTGGATGTCTGCAACTTCAACCCAATTTCGTCGGTCATCACGTGTGTTTATAAAATGTGAAAATCAAAAAGTGAAAAGCCAATAAGTTCCGATTTCAAGAATATAAAAGATAAATAAGTAAAGGTTGAGTTGACAACGTAAATAAACTTTTAAATAAATTGCTTTGCTAAATTTTCAATCGGAAATTTCCTATTTTTTAAAAATGCGGATTCACGAAAGCCTCAAACCGTTTCAAATTTTCTAATCGGTTTCTCCTTCCTGGGCTGTTATATTAATATTTTGTTCACTATTAACCGACTATTATAATAAAAAAAAAAATTTAAGTGGCTGGTACTCGGGACTGACTGACTCTCCCTCCCCAAAATAATCGATTCTGACAACCCTGACAACAACAATTGGCCAAATCGATAAATTGATTTTGTATAATATAATTGGATTAAAATTTTTTGAAATTCTGCGAGATTTATTGTTATAATTTATATTTTGGACCTTAAAAAAGATTTCCAGTATGAATTTTTATTAGAATTTGATTTTCCCATTGAAATTGTTTTTATCGAAACATATTTCCTTATTATATAAATATTTATAGAAGACTCACCTTCGTAAATAAAAAGTGGGCGGTTTTCTGTTTTTATTCAGAACGAAAGACAAAATATGGAAAGACAAAATATGGATTATGGTTGATTATGGACAGAGATGGTGGAAGAAGAAATCTTGAGGCTTGAGCCAGTGTTGCCAGATGAGATTTTCTAGCAGTGTTGCCAGATGAGTATCAGGATTTCCCCCTACGAGTGTCACAATTTCACCCCAAATTTCCCTAAGTCGAACTGAAAAATCCCTATATTTCTCCCTATGTAACTTTACTTGATTTTTTAATGATGTTGAAGTTGCTATTAAGGGCTTGTGATAATTACCATAGGAGCAAATTTAATTTCTCCAATTTTACGTTTGTAATAATAAACATTTTTTGCTAAAATTAGGCTATTTATCTCCATTTCGTACAAACGGAAGTATAAATGGTCCAATTTTAGCAAAAAATATTTATTCAACCAGTCCATCTTGGACAGAAAAATCTCCCTAAAAAAATCCCTACATATTTTTTCTCCCTATATTTCACCCTGTGCTCCTGAAATCTCCCTAAAAATAGGGAAAAAAACCCCAATCTGGCAACACTGTTTTCTAGTTCTCCCTAGATCCACTAGAATTTCCCCTAAAAACCAGGGTTGTGCACGTAATATACCTTAGATCAGGGTTGGTCAGTTACGCGTAACTTGAGGTTTTTGACGTATTATACGTAAAAAATGTAATATACGTAAAAATCGGCCATAATGGCCGATTTCTTCACCACCGGATAAAATTTATCTTGCAGATAAACCCTATTTAACCATTTCTGATTGGTGGATTCAGGGTTTATCTGCAAGATAAATTTTATCCGAAGGTGAATAAATCGGCCATTAAGCATTTTACATCGAAAATACCAAATTCATATATGGAGTGGGTCAGTGGGGGGTTTTCTACATAAAATACGTAATTTACTTAAGTAGAAAACCATGTAAAATACGTAAAAAAAACTGCACAACCCTGGTACAGAGCAAGAAAATATTTAGTTCAAATATTTTTTATGTAAAATGAAAATATTCAATTTTGAAGTTAGATTTTGAATTCTTCGTTTTATGCAAAAAGTATTAAAATTAAATATCTTTTCGCTCTGTGTGCAGTCTTATATTTGAAAAAAGATTAGCGCTACAGAGCGAAAAAATATTTATCTATAATTTTCATTGAGTAAAATGTAGAATAGAATTTTTAGCTTAACATTTAGGTCCAACGCCCTTAAATAAAAAATATTGCTATTATTTAATTCTGTTATAAAGAAATGAAATTTTATTTAATTGCTTCAAAACTATTATTTTTCATATATACACAGTATTACAGACTGTAAAAAGTTTAGATGAAAATTACATTTCTTTGCTGTAATTTTTTCCTACGATTTACGTGAGAAAATTCCAAATTTTTTGTACATTCATAGTGATTTCAGACTTTATTTTACCGTAATGTTGTGAGTTTCACAATAAAACTATAATTTCCCCACAAGAATCATAGGAAATAAAAATACCAGTGATAATTGACGGAAAGTTACACTAAAATGGAAAAGGAGTAGAAGTACTTTTGATGGCGCATTATAAATAAAATATTCATCTCAATACAAAAGAATCCAAGAGATCGAAGTCTGGCTCATCAAGACATGAAAATGCATGGTCGATTTCTCTTGAACACATCTTGATTGGGGGGCAATTCAAGAGGATCTGGAGACGAAAAATTTTTTTAACTTATAAATAAGAAGCTGGTAAGATCCTATAAGCAAAGAGTTATACATTTTGCAGCGTTTGATATTTTTTCATTTTATTTCGAGTAACTATATTTATGTACTTGGTAGGCCGTATCTCCAACCTTTCCGTAACATATTTCTCAATTCTTTTTTAATTTTAGAGAACTCTTTAGAAAAAACTTTATTGGAATTCTCTCCAGGATCCACAATGTGATCATACAACTCTTCGGCTAAGATCGTATCTGAAAGAAATTGCGTGCATTAGTTTCATTAATATCAAACTAAGGGTGTTGGAGCCAAGTTCTAATCTAAAAATTCGATTTCTTCATTTTACTCAACAAATATTAAATTTGGAATTTTTTTCCTTTGTAGAATTAATCAATTTTTAGCTAGAATTATGCGTACAGAGCGATAAAATATCTAATTCAAATATTTTTTAAGTAAAATTAAAGTATTCAATTTTGAAGTTAGATTTTGAATTCTTCATTTTATGCAAAAAGTATCGAAATTAAATATTTTTTCGCTCTGTATGCAGTCTTATATTTGAAAAAAGCTTAGCGCTACAGAGCGAAAAAAATATTTATCTATAATTTTCGTTGACTAAAATGGAGAATAGTCTTAATATCGAATTAATCTATTTTTCAAATGTTGCCTCGAAATATTGAAACATATGATAGATTTGGGGGAAAAAAATTTATTAGCATATGTTACCACGTGAGCAAATTCAAATAACCAAGGTTTTTTCTACAAGTTTAATTTTCACAAAAAAATAAGTGTATTTTCTCCATCAGAAAAGTTGTAACTTACCCCAATTTGGTTTGATTTTATCAGATGAGAAAGGAATCCAGGCAGTGTATCGAAATCTTTTTGTTCGTAAAGTGTAACCCATAATATTTATGTGTTTTAGTCGAGGTTTGTCGCTATTAGGATTCAATGTTGGTTCCATTCCAGGTCTGGGATATTGACTGAATGCTGCC
>CAJFCP010000130.1:87562-97790 GCA_904066005.1 Synergus itoensis | reverse complement strand
TGAAAGTTTCAACGTTTCAATGAAACGTTTCATTGCTCACAACCCTAGGGAGAATAGAAAATAGAATAGATAGAATAGACTTTCTATCTCTTTACTTCCAACAGGGAAGTAGCTGCCCATACTTAAAAATAACCATATTGAATATAATGATAAAATTAACCTGAGCATATGCTTGAGTAAAGATAACACTTTTTTTCGCCAAAGAATCAATATTTGGAGTGTGAGCATTTTGATCGCCATAAGAGCCTAAAACTGGTCTCAAATCGTCCGCTATGATGAGTAAAATATTAGGTTTCCCTCCAACAACCCACGCGAGTAAACATGTCACAAATAATTCAATAAACATATTCGCGAATAAGTTGCAACCACGAAGGAATAGTAAGGAGATTGAACAATGCATTGGGAAGTGTTCAGAAATGTCAATAAAAACTGCTCCTTAACAATAAGTCCAGGCTTGGTGTAAGGAATGAATGTTAGATTGGTCACGCATGCGCAGTACAGATCTCTCTGTCTTCTTTTCTCTCGTGAAGTGTGCGAGTGAGTGGTCCGAGGTCTGAGGCTTCTGAGTTTTTTAAAATGAGGTTATAAAGAGCCGAGAAATGGTTTATTGCCTTTTCTTTTTTCTTATAAAAATACAAATATAGCGCTCAAAACTTTTTGAGTAAGTATATACTTTGAATTACTTTAAATATAATTTTAAAATAAAATAAACTTTAAAATTATATACACATATATTGGAGAGTATATATTAAAATAATTATAATTATCGATATACACTTTAATTTAAATTAAAGTGTATATCGATAATTCCAAATAAAATCTCTTTTTTTTACTCAAGGAATTGTAGGATTAAATATTTCTTAATACTTAATATTATTTTACTCTCTATTTCTTAAAAAAATGAAAGTATGACTCCAGAAAGAAAAGTATAATAATAATAAGACATAAACGTTTGTATTTTTTTTACAAATATCAACAAAAATGCCAAGAAGTAATCCTGAATTTTCTTTTGCTTACTTGCAAAATAAACTGGACGAAATTGTTCTACCATCTTCTAAATGGGGTTACACAAAAGGAAATAAACATTTTTTTGGGCTACAGAGTGTTGAGAAGGATACTAGAATAAGAAAAAGAGTTGCCGTTTTTCCCAATTTAAGAGTAAATATTTATTTTGATGATGCCATTATGCCGTTTTCAGAATTTATAAGAATTGATAGCGTTGAGCATTTTACTGCGCTTTTAAATAAAGTAGAAGGAATTTCCTTGACCAAATGCATAAATCTCAAGTCAAGTTTCTCTCAAATGTCAAGTCCGTCTTCCCGAAGTATCACCTGATAACCACTGCGCATGCGTTGCATGATTGGTTAGTGAAATTTGAGGAAAAGAATTTCTTGACATTTGGGAGAACGTCTGGCAAAAATTTCTTGACATTTGGGAGACTCGAGTGTAATATATATATATATTTTTTTACAGTCGGGTTAGGTTGGAAATTATATTTGGCGGCTTTTTTGAACGTCCGTAAAAACTTGTATGTATATTTAAGGGCGTTGGACCCAAGTGTTAAGCTCGAAATTCGATAATTTTTGCATAAAACGAGGAATTAAAAATCTGACTTCAAAATTCAATATTTTTATTTTACTTCAAAAATATGTAAGTTAAATATTTTCTCGCTCTGTGCGCATAATTCTAATTCAAAATCAATTAATTCTACAAAGGGAAAAAATTCCAATTTTAATATTTGTTAAGTAAAATGAAGAAATCGAATTTTTAGATTAGAACTTGACTCCTCCAACACCCTTAAGCCTGACGTAGGCAGAAGTGTCGCAAAATTTCATAGAATTTTGAGGTATAGCAGTAAAAAACAAAAATTTTTATATGCAGTGATAGATAAAAATCGTTTATTTTTCTTCCAATTTCTGCCCATTTTAAAGTTACAAAATACATATGTTTACGTTACCTTCAAATCACAAACCTTAAGAAAAAGCGAATATTCTGCTGCGATTACATTGTTTAGAATAAAAGAAGAAATCGTTGCGAATACATCGTTTTTCTTTTTTTCGTAACATCACTGGGCTCGCGAATATTCGTTTTTAACACTCTTGTATGGCATATATGTTTATGTATCGATAATATAGGTGTTAATTAAGATACACGCAGATATTTTTGCTTTCTTGATATAATAATATCATATAATTAATAATGTATATGTAATAATAATGATTATAATAATATTTAATAATGTAGTAAAATATATATACATATATGAAAACGAGGAAAATAAGATGTCTGTATTTCATATATGTATGTAAAAATCCAAAAGGATGTACATTGTACATGTGAGAAAAATACAATACAATACAATATATATGAAAACGAACGGTTTTTAAGGGTGTTGGACCAAAGTTATAGTCTAAAAATTCGATTTCTTCATTTTACTCAACAAATATTAAATTGGAAATTTTTCCCCTCTGTAGAATTAATCAATTTTTAACTAGAATTGTACTTACAGAGCGACAAAATATCTAATTCAAATATTTTTTAAGTAAAATGAAAATAGGAAAATAGGATTTTGAATTCTTCGTTTCATGCAAAAAGTATCGAAATTAAATATCTTTTCGCTCTGTATGCAGTCTTATATTTGAAAAAAGATTATCGCTACAGAGCGAAAAAATATTTATTTATAATTATTGTTGAGTAAAATGGAGAATAGAATTTTGAGCTTAAAACTTTTGTCCTACACCCTTAAGACTGAACAGTGTCTGTCCATTTAATTATCGAGAAGACTCATTAAGAAATTGTGTTATCGGTACCTATATAAGTACAATAAAATTTCCTCAAAGAGTACAAAAACCTTTTTATATAAAAAAAAAAAATTCACAGACACTGGAGTTTAGGGCACATTTTCAACAAAGAAGAAACGCTATACCCTTCAAACATAAAAGAGAAAACACTCTATATAAGTCCTTAAAAATGAAAATATAATTATAATTATATAAATTATACCCTCCAGGACGTTGGATCCAAATTATAATTTCAAAATTCAAATTCTTCATTTTATTTAACCAATAATAAAATAATAAAATTTTTCGCTCTGCAGCGGTACTCATTTTTTCAATAGAACTTGTGTATAAAGCGAAAGAATTCATTTGTAAAATGAAAATATTGAATTTTGATGTTAGAATCCGAATTTCAACAATCCTTAAATCTGCAATGTTTCATTACTCTTATTATCGGTAGGATCCACAGAGTGTCTCAATCACAGTTCGAAATTATCGAATTATCATAAGTAGCATAATCGACAGCAATATATCGTAGTACATAACGAACATTATTGTTAAGATTATCATTTCGCTTTGAAGAGAATTAGCGAGTGTTATTTTTAAATAGAAAACAGTACGTTGCGTAAATATAATTTGTGTATAGTATTACTGTTTAATTCCTACAATCCTTGGAGAATAAATTTCATTTTTGAACAGTTTTTTCTCCAAAAATTATAATTTAATTACCTTTGACTATAGCATAAACGAATTAGCAATGCATTTGGAATGTTTGACACGGAATTTTCGAATACAAGTAGATATTAGTGTTTAAGGGCGTTGGACCCAAGTGTTAAGCTCAAAATTCCATTCTCCATTTTACTCAACGAAAATTGTAGATCAATATTTTTTCGCTCTGTAGCGCTAATATTTTTTCAAATGTGAAACTGCATGCAGAGCGAAAAAATATTTAATTTCGATACTTTTTGCATAAAACGAGGAATTCAAAATCTAACTTCAAAATTGAATATTTTCATTTTACTTAAAAAATATTTGAATTAGGTATTTTCTCGCTCTGTACGCATAATTCTAGTTAAAAATTGATTAATCCTACAGAGGAAAAAGATTCCAAATTTAATATTTTTTGAGTAAAATGAAGAAATCGAATTTTTAGATTAGAACTTGGCTCCAACACCCTTAATGTCGATAGAGTTAACAAATTTTTAATCAATCCAGCCTTCCTTTAAAAGAAATATATCAAAATTTAAATGCTTGTTAGTTTTTTAGATACTTTTTTCTTTACTTATATTTGAATATTACAATTTTTTTTAAACGAATTTTTCTCGAGATTATCCAAAAATACCGAAAAAATAAATACCGAATAAAATTATTATTTTATGAACCGGATGTTACAATATTTAAATAAAGATTCTTAATATTTAATAATTAATTTATCTAATTATTTAATTAATTATTTAAATTTAAGTATATTTTCGAAAAATGTAAACTTCAACTCATTTTGAAATTCGGGCATTATAATTCGGTATTTTTATTTTTCGTTAATTTGTTTATTTGTTATTTACTTTTTCGGTATTTTTAGTTAGTGCCTATTATTCTTAAAAAAAACAGTAGTACGATAGTTTTGATTTCATAAATTATTAAAAACAGTCCTCTTTCACATTCATACTTTTCTCAAAATCATTCTTCCCTCATTTCGCTAATCGAAAAACCATTAAAATAAATTTTTAAAAATTTTATTGAAATATGTGCTAATAAAATGTAAATTTAAAAACATTTTTTCGATTTTTTTGTTTCAGTAAAATTGATAAGAATGACATTTTCGTTTTTAAAGAAGATTTTGCCAAAAAAAAAACAAAGAGAAATAAGTGAATTAAAAAACTTCATTCATTGTGTTTAATCAATTTAGAAAATAGTCCTCCTTGTTTTAAATTATAAAATGAATCGCAAAATATTCGATTATACAATTCACGTTAAATTTATTTTTATATTCGATCTTCTTGTGTAAGGGAAAAATTTGATATATAGAAACACCTTTTTTCACTTTTAGAGTTAAATATTATAAATTAAAAAAAAAATTATATTAACTTTTTTTTTTCTCTTTTATTTTAAAACAATCAACATCCATACTTGACAAATGTTTTCAGAATTTTTTTTTTTAAATTAAAACGTCGGAAATTGAACAAAATTTACAAAAAGTGTAAAAAAAAAATTATTATTTTTCGAAATCTTAATAGTTTTTCCCTCAGTTTAAAGAAGAGACACGAATCAATTCTTACATCTACATACAAGTGTACGTCTAAATTAAAAAACGCGCACCACAGATCGCTCCTGTAAACTCTTTCTATGATCTATATAAAACTATCAAAGATTTTAGAAAAATCAAGAAGTAGAAAAATATATACTGTAGAACTCCGTTTAAAAGCTAGTATCACGCATGGGTCTTGTTATCGTACAAAAAACTTTGTCCCCAACACTTGACAATTATTTCTAAAAGGCTTCTAGAAATTCTACTTTGTTTAGTCATTTTCATATTTTTTTGCGTTTTCACTTTCTCACTGACTTTAGATATTCTTTTCTCTTTAAGATTTTCCAGAAAACTAATGGATGTTCAAACGATTTTCACCCGTGAGTGGCACAAGCTTTAGATTTAGAAAAAGAGATTAGAGAAATTTAGAAAAGGGAGAGACTCGGCAGTAAACAAATTAAAATTTTTAATGAATAAAAATTAAAAAACTTGAGAAGGAAAATTTTATTAAATTACATTTAAATTTAAATTTAATGTGTTTTTATAGAGTTTCTTCTAAAAAAAAGCAATTAGAAAAGAAAGAAAATCGAAAAAAAGAAAGATAAAGGGGGAAGAAGAAAAAAGAAAGGAAAAAAAAGTAAACTTCCCGGTTTTTTTTCCAGATTAATTTTCTTGCCTTGTCTCATTTACCATTTCTGTTTGGGAATTTTTATTGAACGCCACTCGTTTCCTGGTCCGGAGTTTGATTATCTTCTACAACTTACGTCTATGCATTACAATCTACTTTCAAACGGTCAAATACAAAATGTTATTTTCGAATTCACGAGTTGCGATCCGTGAGCACGAATTTACAATTACAATTTAACATTTATTCTACATCTTTAAGGTCGTGTGCAAATGGAAACAGAAATCCATCAAATTCAGTAAAACAAAGCTAGAAGAAAAAAATAAAATCAGGAACTTAAAACCACATTTCCACACATCCCTAAAAATTGTATTTTCTCTTTACATAAATGCGAATTAAATTTTTTTTTAAAGAGTCAATATATAAAAATAAAATTTTTACCGAAAAATTGATCGATTTCTGTCTCCAATATGGGTTGCAGCAAAAACGACCAAGAATAAGTTTTCTACCCTGTTTCTAATTTCTTTAAAACGTGCATTATTTTTTAAGTCTTGGAGACGATAGAAGAGGAATATTTCTTGATGCGGAATGCATTATTTTCGTGGCATTCGCTCGTTATATGCTTCAACACACTACTCTAGATTATCATCTCCTTATTTAATTTAATTAAATTTAATTGTAGAATAAGGATTATTCTTTTTCTTCTTCCTTTGAATAAGAAATAGTTCGTTGAAAACTTTGAAATCTAAGAAATAAAAGTTTAAACTTTAAAAATCAATCAAGCAAAAAGGATATCCTTCCTTTCAAAAATGCGTTTACAATTTTCAAATAAATCCCAAAAACTAGTGTTTAACACCAAACACCATTCGTATAAAAAGTTAATTTTTTTATATATCAACTATTAGGTCCCAAATAATTATTCAAAACGACTGAAAAACACCTTTCATTCCACCTTTCGGGATTTGCGAATTTATATTTATAAATTCCGGCCACAAAAAATTTTTTTTTTTGTAAATTTGGTATAGTGATCCACTGAAAAGAGATTTTTAACTCATTCATATTCATTGCTTAACTTTCGAACCTTTTGCCATCTAACTCAAGATTACTTTCTTAAAAATTGAGGTTTTTTTTATTTCAGGTAATTTAACATACCTGTAATCGGTCAACTTCTACCTGCTCTACAGGCTACAAAAAGACCAACTTTCAAAAGAGAGTGAAACAAAAAGTATCGTGTGAATCTTGGGTAGAAAGCGATTCGGGCATTTGATGAAAATATCCTTCTTTCCACCCTTGATATACAATATAATATTTTTAATTTGACAAAGGTGTTAAGGGTATTGGATCCAAGTTTTAACCAGAGCTGGGTAACTATTTCAAATGAATTAATTTCAAATAGGTATTTGAAATGCAAAATGCCATTTTCTATTTTGTATTTCAAATAGGAAGAAGAAACCTATATTGAATTTTCCATCTTAAATAGATTTTCATCCTATTTTCCACTTAAAATACCATTTTCCATTTTTTTTGGTTCTGTCCTGGATAAGTTAGATAATCTCAGATCAAAAAAAAAAAAAAAATTTCTGGGGGTTTCTGCTTTAATACATAAATTCTGATTCTGTACATCGAAAAGAACAAAAGTATTCGTTTTTAAGTTATTATAAAGTTTGCTCTTGTCTGTTTTACATCGATAAGTAAGGTTTTAAGTTTTTGTTTGCAATCAAAAATAATTATTTTTCAATAAAAGTAACTCAAATGTATAACAAAAATTCGTTGAATAGTAATTTATTATAATAATATTATGATAAAGCAAAGCAAAAAAAGCAAAACTTTAAAAAAAGAAAAGTAAAAAAAGCAAGAAAGAAGCAAACTTTTAATTAAAAAAAAAAATCTATCGTTCCCTTTATTACACTGAGAAAACTGTTTGGTCTGGACAACAAAACTTTTTGTTGCTATAGAAGCAACAAAAATTGTTGGTTGTGCTAACCGAATTTTTGTTGAACCAACCAAAGTTTTTTTAATTCAACCAAAACCGAGATTTTATTGGTATAAATGAATTTGCTTGGTTCAACAAAAGGTTTGATGAAAGAAACCAGATTTGGTTGGCACAACCAAACAATTTTTGTTGTTTGTATAGCAACAAAAAGTTTTGTTGTCCGAACCAAACAGTTTTCTCAGTGTAGTTACATAAAAGAAATCAAAATTTGATATTTAGAACTCAGACCCAAAATTTGTGTTTACCAGCGTAAAGTAAAAAAAATTTTACGTAATTATAATTTATAATTGACTTTGGAAAATCCATTTTGCATTTTTTACTAACCTATTTCAAATATGCATTTCGCATTTTTCATTTTAAATATAAGATAGAAAACCATTCTCTATTTTCCATTTTAAATGGATTTTGTAAACCTATTTTGCATTTTACATTTTAAATACATTTTGAGAACCATTTTACCCAGCTCTGGTTCTAACTACAAAAGTCGATTTCCTAGTTTTACTCAATAAATATTATAATTAAATCCTCATTCGCTCATCTTTCTTGGAACAAGAAACCGATTAGAACATTTGAATATTTTATAATCACAAATTCTATTGATTTGTCTTTTATATTCTTAAAATCGGAATTTGTGTTGAATTCCGATTTTCCAATACATAGCTTTGTTTGATTGGTCAACGATTCCTTTTGAAAAATGATTCAAAAGAATGAAAAAATTTCTGTTTAATTGGAGTTTTAGGATAAAACTATTTAATTTTTGGAGATCGACTGAAGCACAGAATTCCGATTCAGAAAGACGACTGCTGAATTTGCATTTTTAAAAAAAAATTTTAAAAATCCAATTCACTAAAGCAATCGTTCAATCGTTTCTTTTTTCCGAGGTAGTTAGATTTCAAATTCCATGTTTTGTGCAAAAAGAATTAAAATTAAATATTTTTTCGCCCTACAGACAAATTTCAAGTTCAAAAAAGAAAAGCGCTATAGAGAGAAAAAATATTTAAGTATAATATTTGTTGAGTCAAACGAGGAAATAGAATTTTGAAATGAGAACTTGGATTTAACGTCTTTAAAAGCATGGAAAAGTTAAAAATTGATATAATTTCAAGAAAATTATACGAAAGAATTGAAAATATTCCAATAACTCTGGAATGCATTTCTCTATTGATGATAATATTCACTCCGAAAAGTTTCTTCGATCTTGAGCCTTGTCAATTTATTTGAGGCAGCGTAGCCAAATAGGCAGAATGGCTGCGCACCTCAAGTACTCTCAAATGGATCCGCTGCTATCACCAGGAAAAACCATCATATTTTCCGCACCATATGAAGGAGTTGGCGAACTTCTTGCATCCAATGAAGCTCTACTTGCTGAGCTGAAACTACTTGAGCTCAAATCTTCATAACTCGCGACTGACTGACTTCCACCTGAAAAAGATATAATTTTTTTATTGAATACATTTTACTTTTTTAACTTTACACTTTTTACCTTATTTCCTTTTTGTTTTAAGGTCATGTGGAAATTACAATGAAACAAATTTGGTTTTCCCCAACTTTACTTTTGTAATAATAAATATTTTTTTGCTAAAACTAGGCCATTTACCTCCGTGACGTAGAGACGGAGGTACTAGATTATAAAAAACCTTAAAAAGAAGTTTAGAAGTCCACGAAAAAAAGAAAATAGCTGAATTTACCATCTAAAATAGTCAATTTCCACTCTGAACGCATTTTTCCTGGAATTTAGTAAGTTTTACTATTTCAAATGGTAATTTTTGCTAAGAAAATTGAAAACCCTGCTTTTTCATTGTAAGAGTTACAATTTGAAATAGTAAAACTTACTAAATTCTAGGAAAAATGCGTTCAGAGCGCAAGTTGACTATTTTAAATGGTAAATTCAGCTATTTTTTTTTTCCGTGGATCGGCGTTCGAACTTTAAGAGAAGATTTCATAGTCTACGTACTAGAGTGGTTTAAAATTTTTTTAAGGAGATTTTTATGCAGTTTAGAGAATTTTAAAGTTTCTCATTGAATTTTAAAATATTTCATGGAATTTTAATTTATTTTAAAGAATTTATGAGATTTTAAATATTGTATAGTGGAATTTTAAGGAATTTAAAGATGTTTCTAGAAATTTCCAAGAAAGTCGTGAATTTTAGAGATTTTTATGAATTTTGAAGTGATTTTAAAGTTTTTCGTGTAATTATAAAGGATTTTAAGAGATTTTAATGTTTTTAAAAGATTCCGTAGAATTTTTGGGGAATTCAAAAGATTTCATTGAGTTTCAAAAGATTTAAAGTTTTATTATGCGAAATGTTTGAAAAATTTCAATAGTATTATTATTGAAAATGTATTCACATTATTGACACTTTTCTGTTAGGGAAATTTGTCTGAAAGTTAGGGAAAAGTAGTTAGGGAAGTGTCAAGGGAATTGAAAAATTGAATCTTGTGACCACAGTGAAGAATTATTTAAGGGAATTAAGGGCATGTAATACTTTACCATAAGAGCAAATTACTTATACCAATTATACGTTCATAATAATAAATATTTTTAGCTAATAAGAGTCAATAAACCTTCGTCTCATGTAGACGAAGGTT
>CAJFCP010000130.1:70430-87162 GCA_904066005.1 Synergus itoensis | reverse complement strand
TTGCTCTTATGGTAAAGTATCACATGTCCTTAATGATATTTATTTTCTCTGCAACATTACTTCTATTGAGATATAATACCAAATTGAAAATTTATAAAATTAAAGAAAATATACGAAGGTACGTTTATCTGGTCCTCAATTTTTATTAAAATAAAAAAAATTGTTTAATAATTTTTTTTATAAATGTAAATATTTAGGGTCAGATAAACGCACCTTTAACTTTAATTTTAGAAATTAAAAAATTTTAATTGCTGTAATTGTTTTAAATCTTCTTCTTGCAAATTAAAAAAATTCCTCTCACGTTGAAAACCGATTAACTCTTAATTCTGATTTACTTACTTCTGCAGAATTTCGAGACAATTATTACAAGGAAATTACAAACAAAGTATGAAACTTCAAGTCATATCGAAGACAGAAACTTTTCTAATACTTTTAAAAATATTATGAGATCTTTTTTTTTTAATTCGCAAAGTTTTCTTACAGAAGTATTTGAAAGCAGCGAAAATTTTTTGACAAGTTAAATAGTTAACTACGATTTGAAAACATCCATCATCTAGAATATTTGAAAAAAAAAAAAAAAAAAAAAACAATTATCAATTGATTTTGGTTCGTAGCTGAATTTGAAACAGTTTTCATTCCGAAGAGACCAAACTAAAAAAGTTAAAATTTTTTTCAAATCCCTTCGAAATTAACAAATTTTTCCCCTAAGGATTTTTTTATTTCACTCTCTCACCATGTTTCTCTCGCTTTCATGCTTTATACATGTACGAATTACGAAACACTTAATAGACTTAAATTTATCTTATATTTGTTTCTTAACTATGTATTTTTCGCCCTAATATTTTTATTATGAACACTTCTTTTAAACATCCAGAAATTTATGAAGATTATCTTCTAAGAGTTCACTACATTAAGGAGTTGAAATGCGAAAAAATACTTCTTACACTAGGCGGGGCCATTTTTAATTATTAGTAAGCTAAGGTGAGTATTTTGAACTTTTTTTCACGAGCTTTTTTCAGAGGGACAGCGCCTCTATTTTGTCACTCTTTTTTTTTCGCTATCTCTCGCACACGTCACTTAAAATACAAATTACAAGGTAAACAAATTCCGCAGTCTCCATCGAAATAAAAAATTACCTCCCAAAGATTTACTTTTTAGTAAAATTTAAATTTTCAATTGTAATCCTCCTTTTCTTCAATAAAACTAAAAAATATAGAAAATTTTGAGATCGAAAAATATTTACAAAATAATGCCCAATGTCCTGCAAAAAGTGCAGACCAATTTATTTATACAGTGTGAATTTCTCAAAATTTTCCCATTTTTTTTTTTCAAGTGGACCTGCAGATATTTTTATGTAAGTAATTAAGGGTTTTCGATCAAAGTTCTAACTTCAAAATTTAATTTTTTCATTGTACTCTAGAAATATTATAGCTAGAGTTTTTTTTTTTGCTCTGTAGTGGTATTCATTTTTCAAATATAAGTATGTGTACAAAGCGAAAAAAAATCTAATTCTAATACTTTTAGGATAATATCAGGAGATCGACTTTTGAACACTAAAAACTTTTCTCTGCTTTTTATACATTTTATAATTTATAAATCTGAGAATTGATGAAGTCTTCATAAAGTTGGAAGTTAGCACGTCAAAAGGGCTTGAGATCAGTTTGGACGGCGGATAAAAATCCATAATTTTCCATTTAAAAAATAAATAATTTGACTTATAGATATTGAAGAATTAGTTCAAAAAAATTGTTGGCAAAATTTTTTTCAATTTATTACTATTTTTGAGCTTGTTTATGCCCTTATTCTTTGCTAACCTTCACTTTACGAATTACATATAATTATTATTCGCCAATGGAATTTTTTTCTGTTGGATGTAGATTGAATTGGAAAATTCGAAGATTGTGGAAAAATTGAGATAATATAATAGAAAATACTGTGGAGACTACGTTGATCGGTTTCTAAGAAACTCAAAATACTATAACTGTCCTGGCCGTGACTAGAGTGGCAAGGAACAATTTTTTTAGATCCTTTGTCACGTAACAGAGAATAATATCGAAATAAAAATTTATTATGCATTTCTGTATCTAAAATTTTGTACTAAAACAAGAAATAAATAAAAATTAATTATCCTTTAATTAGTTTCAAAATTAACTTCTTTTATAGAACACAAAAGTGTGACGAATGGAAAAAAACTATTTTTTCGCTGGAATCGAAATAAAGAATTCCAAGGGCGCTAAAAATTCAAGAAATTTCTTTTAAAAATTCTAGAATTCAAGAGAATTTCAAGAAAATATTCTCAAATAGGTATTTAAAATTCAAGGTAATTAAAAAATTTCTTTTACAAATTGCAAAAGAATTTCAAGAATTCGAAATAGTTTCAATTCATGATATTTAAAAATTCCGAGAGAATTAATGGAAATTTCAAGATTTAAGAGAATTGAATAAAATTTCTACCAGATCCTTAAAATTGAGATATTCCGATCCCTGATTTCTGAGGGTTAAAACAGATTAGAGGTGTTAGACTTCCACCAACAAAGTGAATCTTTTGTAAAATCAATACAAATAAATGAGAAAAAAATACCAATTTTTATCCATCGTTAATACGTGAATGAAGATAAGTAATGATACTTAAATAAAAAAAAGGGTATGTCATAATGATCTAAGACGAAAGTTTTAAATCCCTTTTCCACGTTACAGTAACGGTTAAATTTTCATCTACATACTTAAAGTAAGTTGTCATAAATCTCAGAAAACCTAAGGAGTATGGAAAATTGAAGAAAAAACAGCTGCCAGTTAATTATTATTGACAGCTCTCATGAAGTATAGTATAAAAAAGAATGAAATAAATACAGGAAAGGACAATTTGCTATTAAAAATATTGAGAAGACAGATGCGAAATAATAATTTATATTAAATTACTTATTTGTTCCGACGAAAAATTTTCCTTCAAATTCTGAAAAAAAATATCAACAATCTAGATTCTGAAAATTCTCGAAAATTCAAATCCCGAAAACAAAAGGAAAAAATTAAAGAATAAATTTTTAATTTTCGGGAATTTCAATTTACATTCTAGTATCGTTAACTTAAGCGTTTGGAAGATTTAAATTCCGTTAAAATTTTCGGTATGCAATTTTATTTTTACTCGAGAATTTGAATTTTATTTTCGGGAAAAAGATGGTGTCCCAAATTTTCCAAACATTTTTGGCTGTCGAAAATTGTTTGAAAAAGGATAGACGATTCTTTTCGTCAGAGCAAATAACGATTTTTTAAAGAATTTTTCTATACCCTCAAGTCGACGGAAAACCATCCTGTCGATTATTCGAAGAATCCTTTGAAGTGAACACCTATTGGCCAACGACGATATCAATAATTAAACGCTCTATAACTACATGATTTCCGGTGAAGAGATTGCAAATCGTGGATATCGTAGCAGTTATTCAATGCCAGTGTTCGATAGAATCAATTTTTGAGAATATACTTTCAAAAATCTTGCCACATTCGATAAGATTCTTCATTAATATGTGAAAGTTGTTTTTGTAATAACACAATTACGTTAAAACTCAAATCGAACACCGACATTTCGATAAAGCAGAGCTTTGCCTTCTACCTAATAAATAGTCAAAACTAAAAACTTAATAGATCAAAACGTTAAGTAGCTTTTCCAAAATTTATTTTCAAACTGAATTATTCTTATCAAACAAAAATTTTAAATTTTCATTTTCAAACTATTATATTAAAAATTTTTTTATTATTATTTTTACTCGATATGTTAAAATTTTTCTGTAGTGCAGGGAACCAGGGCATTTTAACAAGAATGGAACGAAGCGAGCTGATTTTTATTTATAGATAAAAAATTTTAAAGGATCGACTTCAAGAATTCAAAAACATTGCAAGCATTCTATAAATATCAAGAACTTAAGGATTCCTAGATTCTAAGAATTTAACGAATCTATAGAAAAAGAAAATTCAATGAATTGAAACAAATTGCAAGAATTTTAGAAATATTCAGAATTCAAGATAATTTCTAAAAGTTCAAAAAAAAAATTCAGGAATTTAAGAGAATTCAAGAAATTGAAAAATATTCCAGTACTCAAAAGTATTTAAGAAAATTCGTAGAATTTTGAAAATAAATTTTAAAAATTCACGAAAGTATGAAAAATTCAGGAAAATTTCGAGAAATCAATAGAATGCCCAGAATGAAATATTGCTAGGAATTTAACGAAAATAAAATCATTCATTCTATCTTAAAAAAGAGGTGTAACGAAATTCGTGAAAATCTCTAAAAATTTCTAGAAACCTCTTGAAGTTTCATAACATTTAAAATCTCTTAAAATCATTAGAAATTTCATCAAATTCCATGAAATCTACGAAATTTACGGAAATTACGAAATCCTTATAAAATCTACAAAATCTTTTGAAATCCCTCAAAATAATTCCCTGATAAAACATAAAAAATCTCTTGAAATCTGTTCAAAATCTTTTAAAAATTATTAAAATCTCTTGCATTCTACGAAAAACTCTAAAATTCTTTTAATCCCATAAAATACTTTAAACCATAAAAATCTCTTGAAATCCTTTCAAATTCATGAAAATCTCTTAAAATTCCTAGAAACTTCTTGAAACTCTTTAAGATTCTACAATAACTATTAGAATCCCTTTGTATCCTTTAAAATCCATTAAAATCATTATTAGAAATGTCATAAGATTCCACAAAATCTTTTAAAAATCGTAAAAATCTGTTGAATTCTCTTAAAATTCCTTGAAAATTCCCGAAAAAATTTGAAATCGCCTAAAACTCCTAGAAACCCTGTGAAATCTATTAAAATTTAACGAAAATCGTCAAAATCCCTTAAAATTTCTATAAACTGCTTGAAATAATTTGCAGTTATAAAATGTAAAACAAATAATCGTCGCGTAGCGCGCGTGTTAGTTTGCTAGTGAAGTTAAAAAATACCACGGAATTCAAGGAGAATCGAAAAAATTCAAAGAATACAAAGGTGATCCGAAGAATAATCACTAAAACTCACAACGTTCCTAATTTGAAAACTAGGACGCCATTATAAAATAGCGCTTACACCTTTTAATTCTATCTTTTGTTAGTCAACCCCTGCCACTTGCATCAGAATTATGTACAAGGCAAGGCTTGCTCTGCGGACGTCCACGCAACCCTCTACTCATCTGCGTTTTTTCTTCTTAGATCTATTGTGCTTCTTAGTAACGGTCGCCACATCTGAATCGGCTGGAATTTTATCGACCGTTTCCCGAACCGTACCATCCTCTTCCGTATCCATCGGAACGACGTTCGCAACCGGATCATCCGAGGAACTCGAATTCTCCTTAAAATTCTCCCGATCCGAATCACTTCTCTTCTCCGGTTCACAATCGCTTTTCTTTTCCGAATCCGAGTCGATCAACGTTTTCTTCTTGGAGGAACAAGTATCTTCTAAAAGAATATTAGCTTCCCCTAATTTCGGCTCTTCCTCCTCGGGTTTAGTCTCTAAAATTCCTACAGAAATCTTGGCTTCTTCAGAAAGAACCTTAGAACCTTTCCAAGTTAAGTGGTAGCCATCAAACGATGCTTTAGTAACATGGATAAAAGGCGCCACTTTTTTACCTTTGCATTCCTTCTTTTTGCTTTCCAAAACTGGAGCTTCTTCAATTTCCTTTTCTTCGGATTTGCTCTTCCTCTTGACGATGGAGCTCCAAGGTGTCCCTTCCGGTTTCTTCACCTTCTCCTTTTCCTTCGCAATCGGACTCCAAACTGACTGCGGACTCTCGATCTCCGCATCGAGCACCTTCTTCAAAGCCTCACCCTCCGTCCCCTTCTTTCCCTTCTTCTTCTTCCAAGTCGCACCTTCAAGGATTTTCAACTCGGGAGCCGGAGCTTCAACCAGCTCCGCCTTCTGCATAGCATCAATGTCAATTATCTCCACCATCGACTGTCTTTTCGAGGTCGAAACATTCTTCTGTTTTCTCTCCTCCTCCTCCTCCTCTAGATTCGAACTGCAACGGTCAATCTCCTCCGCCAGATCCTTTTCGAGAGTCTTGCTCCTGTTCCAGCCTTCAATCGGCTTAACTAGAGTCACTTCCGCCTCCGGAAGAACAGCCTCGATCACCACAACGTCCTTAGGCCTCTTCCCGCGATTCTTCGCCCTCCAGGATACTTCCATAGGCATCCCCAGTTCCGAGTACAGAACGTGTTCCAGGTCTTCATCCGAGGAAAAAAGACCCCTCAGCATTTTCTCCTCTTCGACCATATCTACTTTCTCCAGCACCTTCTCTTTCAGATTCTTCTCTTCTGATTTATGTCTCTCCTTCTGCTTCGATCTTTCCTTCTCTTCCACCTTCTGAGGTTCTTCCAACAACTCCGCAGAGTTAATATGCTCCAGCTCGTCATCAGAAATCGTGCTCTTACTGCACTTGCGTAATACAGGTTCGTTCTTCTCCTCGACTCCAAGGTTCTCTGAGACTTGAATATGCTCGATGTCATCATCCGACTGGTGAGCTGCCATCTCGACCATGTGATACTCAATCGAGGCAAAATCGTCTGAAGGATCCAGAAGCGGTAGCGACATCGTATCAAGGTCAAATCCCTTCTCCAGAGTCTCACCAATCGTCTCGAACGAATCGCGCCTTCTCTCATGGGACTTACTTCTTTCCTTTTTCTCCTTCCTTTCCCTTTCCTCCTCTCTTTTCTTCCTGTTCTCCCTGAGATCTTCAACAACTATACTATCCTCGCTCTCCTTCAGGAGATACTTCGGCTCACTGTTTTCGATATCCTTCCTATCCTTTCTTCCCTTCTCCTTCTCACTCTTTTCGCTCTTCTTTCCCTTCCGTTGGTCCCTCCTCGTCCCGGATTTGTTCTCCATCAAGACGACGCTGTCCTCATCATAGTTGACGACGTACTTCGCTTTCGCAAAGTTCCGCTCCTGATTCTCGCACTTTGACCTCCAGGCGTGTTCCCGAGCTTGAGACATCGGACTGTTTGGGATCTCGCCCTGCTGAGCGCAGAGACTGAGGCTTGTCGGCACGTCGCGGAAGGATTCCTCGCGCTCGAAGATGGAACTTTTGGCGACTTCGGCGGCCTCTGCGCAGAGGCTTCTCTTCTCCCGGACCTCTTTGATGCTCTCGTCGGGGACGCTGTCGATCGCGGGCTCGTTCGCTGGTCGCATTTCGGCACAGATCTCAGTGTGACTACGGAGCGCCTGACCTTCCGAGTCGAAGTCTCCTAGGGAAGCGGGACCCTCCTCGGCGCAGACACTTCTGGGGGGCTCGGGAGTCGTCTCTGCGTCAAGGTCATAATCCTGGCTAAAACTAATATCTTCCTCGTCGGCGGAAACGGTTATCACGGTGCCCAACGGGTTGACGACTTTAGTTACCGGCTGTCCCACCCTCTCAATAACCATTCGCCTCCCTAAACAGAAAAAGCCGTAGGCAGGTATCAGTATTTAGCTTTCAAGCATTTTTGTGGGGGTTATTCTTTCAGTTTTAAGCGGCATTGGAGCGCAGTTGGAAAATAGTGCTATTTCTACTTAGAGATTGGATGTTAGTTGGAATTGTCAACTTAAGATGAGTATGGTGTACCGAGGAAGTACGCAGAGGAAACAAATTTTCTTCTTGTTATTTATTTTTGTCAATATATCGAAAAATTCATGTTCTTAAAACTTTAGAAGACTTCCAAGGATTCAAAAGAAATAAAAATTTTTAAAATGGTAGATAATAAAAATTCTAAAAATGTCAAGAAATTTACAAAAATGTTTAAAGAAATTTCAATAATTTAAAATTTTTTTATAGATTTAAGGGAATTTGAAATTTTTTTTTTTTTGTAAATTTCTTGATATTTCTAGAATTTGTATTTCCTTACATTTTTTATATTTTTAATGTTTTTAGAACCTTCTTTTATGGCTTTAAATCTTGTTTTTCTCTAAAATTTTTTAAATTCATATTTAAAATTTTTAGATTTCTTTTGAATTCTTTGAAGTTTTAAGAATTTTTGAGAACATGAATTTTTCTATAGGTATTCAATCGAACTAAAAATCTATTGAACCAAACGTCAATTAAATCATAACATGTCAATTTGTCTGATTTCTAGCAAAAAATCAAAAAGTTTTTTTAAAATGTAGATCCTCAGTTAGTCAGTGAACCAAAAAAATTTCGAAAAATATTAATATTTCACAAAATGGCGTCCACTTGAAAAAAAATCCGATTTTTACCCAAAAATTTGCCTAAATTTATTTTTTAAAAAAATTTTGAAACCATTTTTTTTTAATTTGGAGTGGCTCACCAACAAATGACACATTACAGAAATGTGGTTCAATAGATTTTTAGTTCGTCATCTTCACTCCTTCTAGCATCGTGTTTCGATAATTG
The DNA here is from genome assembly GCA_904066005.1 of Synergus itoensis. Taxonomy (NCBI): domain Eukaryota; kingdom Metazoa; phylum Arthropoda; class Insecta; order Hymenoptera; family Cynipidae; genus Synergus; species Synergus itoensis. Next base: position 78,792 of record CAJFCP010000130.1, on the reverse strand, counting down.
AAAATTTGTTTTTCCTTTTCTAAAAATTTTTGATAACGGTCTTAAGAAATTTTTTCCATCCCTGTTACAAAGAATTTAAAAAATAGCAAATATCTGACATGATTATTTCTTTTCATATATGCAATAAGTTCTTTTGGTAAAAAATTAAACAAACGTCCCCTCTTTTTTCATCGAGATAGCAAAAAATTTTCGAAGCGCCGAAAAATGGCGTTGAAATCAAATAAATTAATAAAGAGTCTAGAACATTTTAAAATGGGCAATTTCAAGTTTTTTCCACTGTGTGCCATGCCAGTGCGATTCAGCAAAAAAGGGTCAGGTTTATATGTGAAAAGCGTGAAAGTAGATTATCAAAACAGCTATATATTACAAAAAAATTGTCAATCAAAGATCTATTTTTTTTTTATTTCTCTTAAGATCATGCATTGCTTATTCGACCTCTACCTTACCGAAATGTTTTCTCTGCAACGTTACTTCTAAATTTATTTAGATATCAATTACAAAATTTCTATAATTAAAGTTAAAGCATTAAGGTACATTTATCAAATTGTCAATTTGATATTTCAATAAATTTAGAAGAAGCGTTACAGAGAATAAAATGTCGGTAAGGTAGGGATCGGATAAGTAATACACAGCCTTAATGTTGACATCTAATTATTTTTTTCACACTTTCCATGAAATGAATAAATACATAAATCTAAAAATGGATCCAAATATTTTAGGGAAGATTTTAGGTTATTGGGAAATTATTTTTCCACTTGAAAAAGAAGTTAGCACAAGGCATCCAAAATAATTTTTGAATTATAACATAACAAATAAAAAATCTCGGAGAAACAAGAATTCAAAAGAATTAAAAGAATGACAACACATTTTTAATATTTGGCACATCTAACAAAGAAACATTTGTAACATAATATGCAAACATGTAGGCAATATTTAAAAATTAAAAAAAAGCTTTCTAAATTTGAATTTTAATATATTAAAATAATAAGCAGTCGAAAAAAAAAACAGAAGAAAAAATTCTGGTGATTTTAAATGTTTAAATTTCTCTTCGATCTTCTCTTCATTGTTTCATAACAAATTCTAAGTAACTTCTCACATCTCCACAACAACTGTTTAAAAATTTATAAATATTTTTTTTTAAATTGATGAATATTTCATTTAAGAAAACACAAACCTAAAGATTAAATTTGAGGTTTACAGCCACACGCATACAGATTTTTTCAGTAAGATTCTTGGCACGGCTGAAGTACCAGGAAAAGAAGGAGAAAACAGGTAATCATAATTTTTTGGAATAAAATTGATTAAGCTCAGTTAAAAATAGAGATAGTAAAAAATAATCTCTTTTTTCTAAATGAAAAGAATGTTATGTACACCATTTACACCGTGTAATTCAAGAGGTCATGAAAAAAAGTTATAAGGGTGTGATACCTGCCTCTGGCCAGTTCTGTATCCACGCAAACTTACAATGCTATTCATCCTTCACCATGTGCAAAGAAGAGTGTAAAAGTGCGCACAGATATGTATTTCAATCCAGTGAATGCGCACAAAATTTTCAAGCACTCTCTTGTTGTTGCTCTAATTGAAACTAAAAATGGCCGCTTCATTTCTTCTCTACAAATTGATATATCATATTCGAACGTGGCCATTTCTAGTTTAATACTAATAATACAGATTCTCGCACAAATTATAATACACAGACGAACACACAAGAAGGGTTGCTACAGAAGTCTGGTTTCAAAGTTTAATGAATTTCCCAGATTTTCCAGATCACACTTTTAATTAAAAACTGAAGACATATAAAGAGCGAAAAGATATTTAATTTTGAGATTAGAATTTAGTTTCGCCAACTTTACACTCGCAATAGTTGTCGAAAATGTAAATTAGTGTGAAAGTCATTTAAATTTAATAAACTAATTATAATTTAATCTGTCAATTATTAGCAATTAGTTATAGTAGTATTAACTTTAAATTTTCTTTTAGATTCCTATAAACCCCTTAAAAGCCTTTGAGATTTTTTTAAATTTTCAGAAATCTATTGAAATTCTATGAAATCCCGTGAAACTTTTCTAAATCATCTCAAATTCTTTAAACCTTTTATCAACGTTGTAAATTTTTTAATTACTTTGAGTTCTTGTGAAATCCTTTAAAATCTTTGAATATCTTTTGGACCAATTCCATCTCAAATCATGCAGGCCGATGGGTGACATATTTCGGATTAAATCAGGAATGGAATATGTTTTTCTATTTTCAAAATAAGCGAACTCGTGTTTTTTTATTTCTCGATTAAATTGAAATTGCGCCCCATACAAGGAGTCATAGAAAATCATCGAAAACCACGTAGTGCATGGTTATTTTGTTCAAGTGGTTGCCATTTCGTCAATTTTGTACTTAAAAAAATCGGTTTGGCGGCATTTAATAGAGAATTTTTCACTCTTTGTGCCCATGTAAATAACTTTGAAAAATATTGAAAAATAACGCTAAAAAATCGTTTTTTTTTTCAAAAAATTTAAAAAGTCATTTTCTCAAAAACCCCATTGTTTTTTTTTTTTGAAAATTTTACAGATGATAGCTTATTACAAGACCTTCAAATTCATGTATTACTTGTCAGGGTTTTTTGCCTTATGTCGGAGAAAAAAATTAAAAAAACTTTTTTTTCTTTTATTTTTTTGGTAAATAACTTAAGTCAGTTTTCAAAATTAAAATCGATGTTATAAAGTTCAATAAATTCAATTTTATTCCAAATGATATACAGATTTGACACAAAATGTTCAAAATGACATAAATTAACGCAATAATCAAATTCTAATTACAGTGATTATTAAGTTTACAACACTTATTGAGAATTTTTCTTGACTCCATTGGTTTTCTTTTTTGTAGTTTGAGACTCCTTAGCATCATTTGATTTTATTTTTTGATTTTTTTTATCAGTTAACACTACAGATTTTTTTCTCTTACCATTGGTTTCTTTGGTGGATCTTGATTTTGTCTTTTCTTTGGGTTTTTTTCTCTCATTTTTACTTTTGGTGGATTTCAGTTGTTTATTTTTTTTACTTTTATATAAAAGTAAAAAATATTATATTATATAGTATATAATATTATAATATAATAATAATAATAATATAATAATATATTATAATATATTATAATATTATAATAATAATATTATTATATTATTATATATTATATTATATTTTTTTTCTTTTACTTTTTTTTTTTTTTCCGACATAAGGCAAAAAACCCTGACAAGTAATACATGAATTTGAAGGTCTTGTAATAAGCTATCATCTGTAAAATTTTCAAGAAAAAAAACGATGGGGTTTTTGAGAAAATGACTTTTTAAATTTTTTGAAAAAAAAAAAACGATTTTTTAACGTTATTTTTCAATATTTTTCAAAGTTATTTACATGGGCAGAAAGAGTGAAAATTCTCTATTAAATGCCGCCAAACCGATTTTTTTAAGTACAAAATTGACGAAATGGCAACCACTTGATCAAAATAACCATGCACTACGTGGTTTTCGATGATTATCTATGACTCCTTGTATGGGGCGCAATTTCAATTTAATCGAGAAATAAAAAAACACGAATCTTTTATAATACCTTGAAATTAAAAAAATCGTATACAATCTTTTGCAATTATTCAAAATTGTAGACTTTTGAAGTCTCTTAAAATACTTGAAAATCCATTTAAATCTGAAAATCTGGTAAACATTAAAAATTCGAGTAATAAACCATTATTTTGTAGCAACCATGGCAAGGAAACAGGTATAAAAAACAGGGCCAGTTTTAGTAAATTTCTTTTTCTTTTTGTGTTAATGCCTTATTAAAGACTGACTTTAGTTTGCAAAAACACTTAAAAATTGCAATATCCGTTTTTAATTTTTTTATTTTTTAAGTAGACAAAGTTTGATCAAATTTGGTCAAATTCTGTTGCGGATTTGAGAGAAGATTGGAGGATAAATATGAGAAGTTTACGTATTTTTTAACTTACCGGGAATTCGATGAGGAGCTACTGAAGTTTCCAGCATTGCTTCGGCAAGATCCTCTCGAAGTTGGTTCTCACCACTTCCAAGACTAATATTCTCGTTTTCTAGGGAGTCTCCGTATGCTTCCATGAATCTTGGGGATTGCTCGTAACTACCTGTAAAGTGTAAAAAGAAGATCAGAACTGAATACAAGATAAATTTAAAAACCCTGCGCATTTAAAAGTCCCATAAAATTCTACTGCTCATCCTCAAGTGACATAAGTTTACTGCGCAGTAATAAGTACTTTTTTTTGCTTTTTTTTCAAATTTAATTTGGCTCCTCTACTAATTGTTCTTTTTGGTGAGAAAATTACTTCTGATTTTTTTCAGAATTAAAAAAATATATTTAGAGGTTGCTCAAGGCCATTTTAAGGGGAAAATTATCATTTTCAATAAAATTAATGTTATTTATTGATGATTTGCTTCTGATGCGTATGAATTGTATTCTTTAAAATTTAACATTGGTCTCAGATTTTTACAATATTATTCAAAGGTCGCTCAAAGTCATTTTAGGGCAAAAATGATCAATTTTAATTAAATTGACATTATTTATTGATGATTTACTTCTAGCACGTATAGATTGTGTTCTATACAATTGAATACTGGACTTTAGAAAAAAAGCAAAAAAAATCACCATAGTATTTATGTTTTAAAGCTTACTTCCAGATCCATCGATAACGACGGGCACTAAAGGTTTGCTAGCTACATGCGGCATATTCACAGGATTCGATCTTGCAGGACGAGATCCACCCGACACAGCGATTTCCACTGTTTCCGCTTCAACGAGGTTAACGGCTACCCTGAATTTGCAACAAAAAAAAAAAAATAAATAAATAAATAAAAAAGAAAAAACAAATCTATATTAGTACTTAAGATACATTTCCACTGAAATCTTGATTTAGTGTTTCATTCGGTATAGTCTCCAATGGCCTTGAGAGTGAAGCGAGACTCTTTCGCACGTAAACAATTCTGTTTGATTTTTGATCAAAGTAAAAAATATTTAAAAAAAAATTTGGTTCCCTAATATAATAATTTAAACTTAAAGTAAAACTCAGTGTGGCCACAAGATTCAATTTTTCAATTTCCCTAACTTTTCCTTGACTTTCAGTGTATTTCTATAAAAAAAAGTAATTTTTACCCGCTCGGTGCGTTATAGGTTTTAAAAACAAACTGGGGCCCCATCCAAAGTCTTCTATGCGGTCCTGCATGGGTTACGATCTCAACTTGGCTGAGCCATCGATCCTCATCTGATTCCAGTTGTTGAAGATTCTTCGGTGTCGAGATAACCTCAAGAAAAGGGCTTGAAGGTGGTAGAGGTGGAACGATTTCCATCGAACTGGGAGAACGTAGAAGAGGCCATTGACCTTTCGCTTCTACCTCTAACTCGATTGAAGTGTCGTCGCAAACCTTCTCTTTCGGCACACCTAAAATTCATAAGTTAAGAGTTAAAAGTGTAAAGAAAGAATTATTAAACGATATCATTATACCAAATAGGGTGGTCCAAAAAGTATTTTAAAAATATTCCTTCCAACCTCACCCGCTAATTTTATTTTATTTTTTCAGAAAAGGTTTTCCTAATTTTTTGAGATTTTGAAATTTATCTGTTCGTGTTCTCCCCTTGAATTATATTGGAAAAAACCTTTTTTTTAGAAACTGGATTTTTTCACCACAACAAAGCTTCCTCTATGAGGAAGCAATTAGTGGGAGATTTCAAAAAATAAAAAAATAAGATTTATTGAACATTGAACCTTATATAATAAGGTAAATAAACATTATAATAAGCATTATAAATAAACATTATAAATAAACATTGAACCTTATTGAACCACATTGAACCACATTGCGCATTTTTTTCCAATTTTATAATTTATATAATAACTAATAATATTAGGTTTTCGGGCAAGAAACATAAATAACTGTTATTAAGAAGCAAAATATATATCAAAACAACAATTTACGTATTAAATAATATTGATAGGAGACTTTTATAATAATTGGAATCATAACCTTTTTAAATTTTGTTTTGTAAATTATTCAATGATTTTATATTTAATTTGTCAAATTTTGTGGAAATCTGACTTATATTAAACTAAAGAATTTTTGGATACTACTTTTGTATTTTATATCAGTCTATTTATGAACTTTTTTACAAACGCTCACATGATTCAAGAGTTGCGCATGTTCCTCCTTAATATCGAAATATGAGGTAAACATGATTTACCTGCAGCTGGTTTCGGATCGAGATCGTATTGGATCATGTTTCCGTGACAGGCCATGATGAAGAGAGAATCTACGGCTCTCTTTGCAGCTTTGTTTGTTGAGTCTCGTTGTGCGTAAATCCAAGCTCGCGGGGGTGCAAAAGAGGCGCAAATCTTCAAGGGTAAAGTTACGCTTTCGTCCGAATGGAGTCTTTGCCTTGGTTGCTTTCTGCCACTGAAAATTTGTAATTATTTAAAATAGAACTTTATTGGGCAGCCTTATTTCCATGGGAAATTCGAATGTGTCCCAAATAGCTAACATCGTAGTTTATTACAGTCATTTTTTTATAATAAACTCACCTTGATGGTTGTTGGTTGTTAACGTGGTTGAGCGTCGAAGGCTGACGAATTTGTGCCAAGGGATGCAGAATTGTAGGATGCGGGTAAGGTGGAAGTCTGGGATTCGTGTACGGATATACGGAGAGAGGCAGTTCAGTATGAGAAACTGGAGAATGGGATCTGGTATTATCATCAGTTAAACCTGCACTCCGATGAAATCTCGAGAGTCTATTCACGACATGAGGTGTAGAGTGAGTTCGAACACCAACGGGGCCGCCATAAGGAGCAACTGGAAAGACATGTGTTGTGCCACGAACTGTCGAAATCGCCGCCCAACGTGTGTCACTTGAAAATGTCATATCCTGAAAAAAAGGAAGAACATTAAAAAATGTAATTTACGACTTTGTCTACCAATGTGGATCTCGTACCAATGACAATGTCCATTGGCAGAGATTTTGAATTAAATAGAGATTAGATTTTTAAATTAATGCAAAAAAATTCAAAAAGACTAAAGAAATTTCAAAAGATTTAAAGGGATTTTAAAAATTCGCGAAATTTCAAATAACTTCAAAGGATGTTTAAATATTTGAAAATATTTTAAGACTTTTAAAAATATTTCAAAATATTTTCAAAGATTCAAATTGATTTTAAAAAATTTCCAGAATTTCAAAGGATTTAATGAAAGTTGATGAAATTTCAAAAGATTCTTTAAAGTTTTTTTTTTTAATTTTATGATAACAATTAAAATACCTTTTTATCTTTTAAAATACATTAAAAGTATTAGAAATATTATTAAATTTAATGAAATCCTCAAAAATTACACAAAATCTTTTTAAAATCCTAAAAATCATTTTAAAATTCCGATGTAACGAAATTTCTTTAAAATCTTGTATACATTGTTGTTCGAAACCTACTCTCTAAATTTGAATCAGCGAAATCCGCTGGTTCAGATTAAGAGAGTGATTGACTTTTTAATGACTTGAAGTTAGAAGTAAAAAAATAATCGTGCGCGTAGCGCCAGTGTTGATTTGCTAATTGAATATATAAAAATTTAACCTTCTGCCAAATTTTTAAAACCGAAAATATTTCCAGTGGGCACGAATGCCCCAAGACGTTTTTAGGACGTTCTAAAAACGTCCTAAGTCAAGCCAAATAACTTGCTAAAAACATACAATGTTCCAAAGACGTTTTTAGGACATTTTTGGAACATTGGACGTTTTTAGGAAGTTTTTTAGCCTGACTTAGGACGTTCTAAAAACGTCTTTTAAACTTTACGTCCTAAAAACGTTTCAGGGTGGCCACAAGATTCAATTTTTCAATTTCCCTGACATTTCCCTGACTTTTCCCTGACTTTCAGACAAATTTCCCTGACAAAAGTATATTAAAAATGCGTACGAATTTTCAATAATAATAATATTGAAATTTTTCAAAAATTTCGTATAATATCACTTTAAATCTTTTGAAATGTAAAATCACTTCAAATCACTTCAAATTCGTACAAATCCCTAAAATTTATAACCTTGGAAATATCTTAAAATTCATGGAAATTTCTTGAATTTCCTAGAAATGTCTTGGAATTCCACGAAATCCCGTCAAATTTATTAACATTTCATGGAATCCCTTCAATTTTCACTACTCTTTTTAAAATTCATCAAAATCATTTGAAATACTTTAAATTCCACCAAAAACTTCAAAATATTTTCAAATTCCTAAAAATCTCTTAAATCTTAAAATTTCTTGTAATCCTTTAAAATTTCATAAAATACTTTCAGAATTTCTTGAAAAATTTTTTAATTCCTCG
>CAJFCP010000130.1:43154-63897 GCA_904066005.1 Synergus itoensis | reverse complement strand
ATAATAATAATAATAATAATAATAATAATAATAATAATAATAATAATAATTACTAAAGAATTGAAATAGAGGCACTAAATAAATTCCAGTCAATTTTTCCAAATTCTATGATATTTTCAAGTTTTCCAGGAATTTTTCAAAATTTAGCAACTTGTCCAGGTCTTCCAGCAAACTTTAAATTGATTTCTTCTAATTTTATGTACTTACTTGGGGTACAATATCATTAATTATGCCGGCCATACTGTCTATGATGGTGCGATCACTAATTGGCTGAGGCGAAATCACCTGCGTTCCTTTCTGTGCCCCCCTTCTTGGTGAATCCGCCGACATTTTCCTTTTCTATGCAACGTCCTAATTCCTGAAATAGTAAATGAAAGATGAAATGGTAATTATTATTTTTCTTGCTAAAACATACATTTTTTAAATTAAGGGTTATCTCGAAAGATTTTAGATTTCCTAGAATTTTCCGGAATTTCTAAAGATTTTCAAGAAGTTTAAGGGATTTCACAAAATATTTTTAAAAATTTTAAAGCATCTCCAGGGATTTGAAGAATTTTCAACACATTTTAGGTAATTTCTAGGATTTTTGCTATTAATTTTAAGAAGGATTTTATGAGATTTCCTGAAATTTGAAGGTACATATTTCTAATAATTGTTTTTAAAGGATTTCTCTGAATTTTAAAAAATTTTTTGCAACACCAACCTCTAATGTTATATTTTATGTGCCCTAAAGTTATAAGTATGTAAAGTAGGTCTTTAAAGCATAGTGTAAAGTATTCACATTATTCACGGCGACGTCACAGGTGTGTCCCTGGGCAAATTGATATGCAGAAGCCATTTTTTAACCGATTTGAACATTTTCAGCTTTTATTAAAGTAATTTATAGGAATTTTAAGGGATTTAAAAAATATTAAGGACATTTATTACTTATTTTATAAACAAATCACTGAATTAAATGTTTATTTAAGTTTTTCTATCATTGGGGTACTTTTGTTTGATTTTTAACTAATTTTTAAAAAAAGTTTGGTTTTTGTTATAATAAAATCCTATAAAGAAAAAATGGTTTGGCAGAAAGTATAAATGAAAAATGCATATTTGCATATTTTTTTAAATTTCATATTTATGTAACTTGATAATAAAAATTGCAGTTAAAAATTAGAAAGTATAATTTATACCACTGAGGTATCCCTCTCTGTCTTCATTACTATCGTGTGATTGAAATACAAATTTTTTTTATCGAAAAACGTAAATTTTGAATTGAATTTGAAAATATTGAATTTTGAAGTTAGATTTTGAATTCCTCATTTTATGCAAAAAGTATCGAAATTAAAAATTTTTTTGCTCTGTATGCAGTCTTATATTTGAAAAAATATTAGCCCTAAAGAACGAAAAAATATTTATCTACAATTTTCGTTGAGTAAAATGGAGAATGGAATTTTGAGTTTAACACTTGGGTTCAACGCCCTTAAGCATTTTTCAATTTTTTACAAATTAAAAAAATGCTAAATACCCCAACAGAATCAAAATAAAAAAGTGAATTATCTTTATTAGTTTAAAAAAATAAAGAATTAAAAAGAATAAATTTTGAAAACTGTAGGCTGCCACCCGTTTCTAAAAATTTGTTTACGTTACAAAAAGTACACATTAGATATTTCCACTTTATAGTCAGCTATCTGTACACAAAAATTTTTTTTAATTTTTCAAAAAAATATTGCGCAAAAACGTACATTTTCATGATAATTATCGTTTCCCAAAATTTGAAGGAAAAATATTCGTAGAAAATGGAATGTGGTAATTACAATGCAAATTTGAGTAAACAGGTTTTTTTCACAGTTATTACTTTACAAAAAAAAAATAAGAAAAAAGATAAGGAAATAAATAAATAAGGAAAAAAAAACCGGAAAATAAAAAAAAGTTCAAGCCCATTCGGTAAAATTTCCTGATACAAAAATATCGTCTCTTCAGTTTTAAATTTTAAATACACACCTCTAAAATTTCAATATTATAAAATCAATTCGACTAACAGCATAAAAAGGAAACTACAATTTTTAAAATTAGAACACTCTTGAATATACCGCCTGAATTACGTAAACAGCAGCTTTCAAAGTTCATACGACCGACACTAACAAAATGAAGTTGAAGTCTCCATTGTTGACATCTGTATATATTGCGATCCACTATTCCACTATCCTTTGTTTACGAGAAGGCGACGTTCTTGTTTTCCGACCTTCTCCCCGTAATCAACCTTCGAAAATCTTTCACGTCATTATTACACAAAACCACGATAACATCATAATTAAACTCTCATTATGTTATTATTTAACTTTCAGTCTTAAACGTCTTAAACTGCGTCGAAACCTCTCAAACTCAGCAAACCGACGAAACAAAACCGAAGAGTGGGGGATATAAGAGATAGTTCAAGTCTAGTTTTCACTTTCAGAAAACATAACAGAAACGGCAAGAGAGAGAGAAAGACAGACGCAAAATGCAAACTTGTCTCTATTTTAAATAACGACACTTTAAAAATATTACGGAACATCCAAGAAAAAAGGTATTACAATCGTTGCGTAAAAACGCGTAGGCGATCCCGGGGCAAAAAATAGATCTCCCCGAGCAACAAAGGAATCCAAGGGAAACGTCATTTCGCCCCTTTCGAGATTCAAAGCAATTCGAACATTTTTCTCTAAACGTGTTATTGTCTAGAATTTGTAGGGCTTTTTGATTGTTCACTTACTTCTCTGCAAAATCGAGCTTTCATCGTGCGAGGCGCATCAGACCGTTTACTGCGTCATTTTGCGAGCAACTGATCACTTCAATCACTTGTGGTCACTGACAGCCGAGAAGCAGAGTCGAGCACAGCCAAACAACAATGATGTCACCCGAGAAACGTCAATCGTGCCCTTGCGCATAAGAACTCTTCCAAAACTCGAATCTTTTTCCGATAAAATTTCGTGAAAAGGCGAATAAATTATACAGAATATTTTATTTGAGTGGAAAAATGGAAATTCGAGACACGACGAGGTAACTGAGGGGTTTTGAGAAATTATCTGAATTTGACTGGGAGAAACGGAACGAAAACAATAATCAACAATAATCAGCTGATATGAGCTGCGGACACACCCACGGGAATTGGAGTTTACGTATTGGACGCGTCCGACTGGCTAGGGTCCCTAGATCTGGTGGAAGAAACTTGAAGAAACCAAGAAAGTCTGTGATTGGCGGCAATGGCAGAAATGGCGGCTTTTGAACCGCCAATAGGAAACAATCATATTAAGGCCTGAGCACAATCATGTACTTGTCCTGTGTCCTTGTCCTAAGCGCGTTTAGGATATAGGTTTTATTGTGCGTTACCGTATACTAACCTATCTCATAAGTTCGTAACCTATGTCCCAATCCTGATCCGACATTTATAATTAATCCGACATTTATAATTAAAGCAACTCATAATACCCTTAAAAAAATCGTCACCAGCCGCCCGCAATAACACAGCCCCGACCACCATCAAAAGTCAAAACGCAAAACGATTTTGTAGAAGAACTTATAGGTTATGTGCTCCTTGTTACAAAATTTTACTTCGAGTCCGCATTCGAGTTAGGACTATTCCAGTAGACAAAGATGACGCTACGATGGAAAAGGACAGAACGATCTTTAGGACAAGGACATGGGACAAGTACATGATTGTGCTCAGCAGTGGGATTCCGAGGCTTTCGACTTCGGTCGATCGACCGTCCGCAAACGAATCCGAATCCCCTAGCGTGGAAATCGACTTTGTGCAATTTACGAGTTCGGTCACGAAAGTTTCCGAGAATATACATAGGCGCATCATAGGCGTCTTTCTACTACGTTTTTGACGTATATGCTTGCATATTTAATACTTGTCACAAATTTTGATTTGTTTATTAACAAAAGAACGAAGTGTTTTGTCAAAATTTGTGTAGATATACATAAATACGAAAGAAGAAACTAGGGTAAGTGAAGTGTATTATATAATAAAAAATGATTATAATATTCAATATTCTGATTATTGTGATATTGTTTGAACGCGTAACCTAAAAATTGTAAAGCATGCAATTTCTAAAATTTAATTTATAGCAGTATTAGAATAAAAATTGTTTAACGTGGCACAATTTTTTCTTAAATTCTACGATAACATTTAAAGTCCCTTTACGTCCTTTAAAATCCATTAAAATCATGAGAATTAAATTCCACAAAATTTTTAAAGAATCATAAAAATCGTTTAAATTCACTTAATATTCCTCGAAATTTCACCAAAAAACTTTTAAAAATCATAAAATCCCTTCAAATTATTAGAAATCTCATAAAATTTCACAAAATTCTTAAAAATTCCATACAATATTTTTAAAATTATTAAAATCTCTTGAATCCTTTTAAAATTTTTATAAATTTTATGGCAATATTTAAAATTTCCTTAAAATTCTCTGAAACCTTTTGAAATATCTTTAAATTCCTCGAGACTTCACAACAAGATTTAAAATCTCTTAAAACACCCAGAAAAATTTTTAAATCACTTAAAATTTCACGAAAACCTTCGAAATTGCTTAAAATTCGTTGACATCTCTTAAAATTATTTAAAATCTCTTCAATTCTCAGAAACTTCTTTAAATTCTTTTAATTTTACGATAAAATTTAAAGTCCCTTTATATCGTTTAAAATTCATTAAAATTATTAGAAATCTCATTAAATTCCACAAAATTTTTAAAGAATCATAAAAATTCTTTTGATTTCACTTATCATTCCTCGAAATTTCACCAGGGTGGCCACATGTCAGGGAACTCAGGGAAGTCAGGGAAATGTCAGGGAAAAAAAAGTTTGTCAGGGATGTCAGGGAAATGCGAGTAGTTGTCAGAGAAAATAGAAATTGACATTTATGCTAACTATGTTATCTTTGTCGTATTGCAAATATAACTTTTATAGTTTATTTAACAAATTTTAGAAACTATCCAAGGATTTCGAAGGATTTAAACATGCTTTTAATAATATAGGATTATAAATATTAATAATAAAGGATTTTAACATGCTTCCCCCTTCTAGTAAGTTAAATACAAAATATTTAATTTAAAATACCTCTAAATATCTCTAATACAAAGTAATGATATCGAACTTCTTATTTTTACAGTACTGCCTCCTGAAGTATGTGAAAAAGACTTCAGTTGTTCCAAAGTAAGTCTTTTCTTCATTAAATAAAAATTTAGATCACTCATCTTTAATTGTACTTTGTAATATTTAGAATTAAGTTAGTTGATATCGATTCTCTTTTCGTAACTATTCATAAATCAGAAAGCATAGGATAAACATTGCACTTAGCAATTCTCTGTTTGCAGGAAAATGTTTATCAGAAAGACGATAACGCTCTTACGTACGCTATCGACATGGGAAGAAATTATTGGGAATTTTTAGACTATCTTGTGATAACTTCTGTTACTATTCTCATCTTCTCTCTCGGTTATTATTACATCGAGGTCAGTATTCATTTCAATTGCTGCATTAATTCCTTAAATTAAAAAATTTTAATATTCAAAAATATACCAAATATATTCTTTGTTTCACAGAATGCAAGGCGAGATAGTCAACTCAACGCGAAAATAAATAAACTCGAGAAGGAGTTGATGATATGAACGAAAGAATGCGTTTTGCTGAATGAAACCTTATCTTCTACTAAGACCAAGGTATTTTTTTTAATGTTTTCATTATATTTTTTGATCTTCACATTTTCTTTTTAATTTAATATTTAATTTATTTAGCTGGATTCCATTGAGGACGAATCATTTGGATCCAATGAAATGGTTGCATCACTGAAAGCCGAATTAGAAGCTTCACAGGTAAACATTATCACAGTAAACATATCGTAAATATAATTTAATTATATTAATAAATTTGTTAATTTTATTTAATTATACATTTGTACATTATCATTGTATATTTCTTTAAATCTAGAATGCAAAACTAGATTTGGAAGATCAAATGGTATCTTTAGAAAAAGAATTGGAATCTGCAACAGAAGCAGGATTGGAACTGGAAAAAATGTTGCGTGAATTCCTTTCTTCAAATAGTGAGGATAATCCTCTGGCTCAGTCTATTGAAGATTTACAAACTCGTCTCAATGATCAACAGGCTGAGAATGAAGCTTTGACGAATGCTTTGAATTTAAAAAAGCAAGAGGTAATAATCAATCTTTTAAAATTAACATGTACTTTATTCCATAAAGCGTTAATATTTATTTTTACTTCTCCTTTTCCTACTTCACGCAGCATGAATTTGTAAAGCTTGAGGTATCTTTAATTGAGTTTCCTTTCTATGAAGGTATTCAAATGTTTGCATGTCTACAAAAAATTTTGTTTTTACAGATAGAAAGCTTATTATCAGATTTGGTTTCTTCCACGAAAAAATATGAGGAACTCGTAATCGACGTTAGGAAATTAGAAGAAGAGCTCAAGACTCAAGGGAGTTTGAAAATCTACATGGAACTAACCTTGGAAGACAAATTGCAGAGAGTATAAAAACGTCCTACGTCAGTCAATGTTCCAAAGACGTTTTTAGGTCGTATTTGGAACATTGGACGTTTTTTGGCCTGACATAGGACGTTTTTAGGACTTCTACAAACTTCTTTCAATTTTTTGCCCACACTGGGTCTGACTGGGTTGTGATAAAATGATGATTAACGAAACCCAATTAAAATGAGCACGCGGAATTTCCGAGCGTAGGGATTTCAAATTTCCCGCGTCACACGCCATTTTCAGTATTTGACCAATAAGGAAAAAGTTTTACGTTACTCATGATCTTTTTAAAAAGCGGCATCGGCACTGACGCTCTTCCTCTTCTTTGAGGTCACTCGCTTTATTTCTCTTCATTTTTTTGCAACTTAGGTAAGTTTCATAGATTATCAGCAATTATTAGTACAATTCCATTATAGAGAATGACAATAAATCTGTCAAGACTTACAAGACTTGTATGTATCTACATACAAGATAGTAATTAATATAAAAAAAAATTCGGTATAATCTCAATTTTGAATGATTTTAAAATAATTTTAGAACGAAAAATTCCTTGCGATTCTTTACAGTTTTTGGAAATTTTGCAGAAAGTTATAGATAATATTTTTATAAGGCAAATTAAATTATAATATATCTTGGGATGCGCTTTAATGGAATTTTTATTCTTAAAAAATTAATTATCATTCATAAATTAATTTTTTTCACTTATCAATATAAAACAATATAAACAATAATTAAGATACATATAAAGAATATATTACATTTTCGGCAGCTTTAGGAAAAATAACTTAGCTTGTATGTTATTATGCACTCTACCGATGACACAGGCATATACAACCTAAATTCGAAAAATTCCTTGCGCATATCCTATCTTAAAAATTTCTATATCTTAAAAAAGTGGTGTGACAAAATGTCTCGAAAATCTCGCATACATTGTTGTTGCAAACCTGATTGACTTTTGAGTGACTTGAAGTTTTAAGAAGGAAAACAAAATAATCGCGCGCGTATTGGTTTGCCCTCTTAGAAAACGGTTAAATTCGTTGAAATCTTTTAAAATTCTTAGAAACCTCTTAAAATTTCTCAAAATTTCAAAACATTTAGAATTCCTTAAAATCCCTTAAAATTCTTAAAAGTCTCTTAAAATTGCATGAATTCCTTTAAAATTTCACGAATTATCCCAAAATCCCTTAAAATTTTACGAAATATTTTTTAAAATCGTAAAAGTCTTTTGAATTTTGTAAAAATCACTTAAAAATCGTCAAATTCCCTTGAAATTCCTAGAAACCTCTTGAAATTCCTTTCTAAAAACGTGGTTTTTTTCTAAAATTGTCTCGAAAATCTCGTGAACATTATAATTTCAAATCTGATTTGCTTTGGAATGACTTGAAGTTGTAAGAAGAAAAAAGAAAAAAATCGTGCGCGTTGGTTTACTAGTCATTTAAAAAAAAGTAAAAGATAATAAAGTACCTCTTCCAAATAAAATAAAATGGAATTTTCGTTATTTACATTTAATGACATTAATTTGCTTCTATTCTTCAAAATTGATGCAACTATTAAACTAATTTTTATCTCTGCTTTAAATAGGCGCACGCAAAGCATGGCAAACCGAAACGTTCGCCACACTCAAATCTTTTTAGACTACGCAACAAGATATCCTTGTTTGATAACAAATAAATATCCGGGTTCAAATGGCCGAGAATTTGTTCAAGAAGCTTGGGCGGAGGTCACCGAAGCCCTCAATTCAATTGGACTGGGAGAAAAATCAGTGGATTTATGGAAAAAATCTTTTAGTGACTTCAAGTCCACAACAAAAGCAAAAGCAGCTAAAATATATAGAAATTTACGAGCGACTGGTGGAGGTGGTTTAGATGAATTTGATGAAGTTCTATATAAATTGAACGCTGAGGAAAGCAGAATGGCTTCCCTAATGGGCCGCTCAACCATAATGGGCGATATAGGGGTGCCTGAATTTGGTTTGTCAAACTCGGTATGTATATACTGATCGAGAAAACCCTTTTAATAACCATCATGATTCCCGTTATTTCCTATGACAGTTTAAAATTCTAATTTGTTTCTTCCTTCCATGTTAAGGCGGCGCGAACAAATCCGCTAAAGATCGTGCCTTCTGAAGTTTTAACAACTAGGAATTCAAATCCAATTCAAATAAAACGAAGTACTGAGCCTGATAGCGACGAGGAAACGGCGGCACAGAAGAAATTGCGATATTGTATGCAGGTAATATTTTTATATTTTTCAGGTCTCGTACTCCGATACTATTGTTACTTTTTTTGAGCGATGCAACTATTTTGCTACTATTTTGAAAATAATGTAACTACTTGCACTATTTTGTTACATCTCCCGTTAATGTAGCAATTTTTTTTCAGGCCAAAGAAGAGAAGAGACAAGGACGTCGTCAGGGAACGGATTTTACGCAAGCGGCGCGCGAAATAACTGACACAAGTTCTAAAAAAATGGATGATCTTGTGAATGTTCTCAGGGAGAACTTAGAAGGAATTCTGTTTCAACTGACTCGTATAGCAGACGTAGCGACCGCCGCATACAGTCATATAATGCCGGAGCAGACAGTGAACATTTCATCTATTGATATGAAGGAAAATTCTGAGGAATATGAACAGCTTGATGAGGAATTCCTTAGTCAGTTTCAATAGATGATAACTTGTGATATTAGTATAAAATTCAAACAAGCTATAACAAGTTCTTGCACTTGACTTTCTTTCACAAAAATATTTTATTAATAATCTAGAGTTATAAACGTACTTTTAAAAAACTAAATTTTAAGTTTCATTGCATATTTTAAATTAATATTCAGCTGTTGTTCTCTGTAATGTTTTAAAAACATCAGATACTAATTTAATGCAAAAATTTGCCGAATTTCAAAGTAAGTAAAATCTATGGTTCCTAGTAAGACTAATTACTTTCGCAGTGCATTTTGAAAAAGCGTAACTATTATGCAGATATACAGGAGTTCGCTTTTTTTTTAAATGCGCTACAAGAATTACTCGAGTCTTGTTTGAAGTTGTCAACGTTCACTTTTTATAGGAATTGTTTTTTTTTTTTGTGCATATTTGGCATTAATGTTTAGCTCATAATTTCTGTAATATCTTTCAAAATCTGACACGAATATTAAGTATGTAAAAATTTTTTGAACATCAACAGAAAAAAAGTATTTTGACTAAAGTATTCAAGTACAAGAACTGCGTTAGGTTAAGACTGTTGGAACATTAGATTCCTATTTCTTTTGTTTATACGTTAAAAAGACTGAGAAAAAATTAAGATTTACGAAAAAGTATTAAAAATATAAGTGCTGTTAATATCATGAACGATCTGGGGAGGGACTCTGAGTTAGTCGCCTTGCTACGAAGCTAACTTTGCTAATAAGCAAAGCATATTTGACTAAAACTGAAAAAATTAATAATTATCAAAATAAAAAAGACTATTTCAACTATTCCTACACTAAAGTTTGAAGTTTAGCTAGATATTAAGATCATTGCTATGTTTTTGTTTGAAAACCTTAGCTATGTTCATCATGAAGTTGGCACTTTTATGGATGAAGCACAAAACATTCATATTGCCAACTTTTTTTTTCCAAAAAGTGAAAATACAATTAACCAAAAGTTTAACATATATATTGATAGATACTTTTTGATCACCCGGTATAAAAATATTTTATAATATGAAGGTAGCAATTCTTGCTTTGCTATGAAGCTAGAGTGTCTAACTCAGAGTCCCTCCCCTGGAAAAGTGGATTTCAGAATATCTGATACGTGTGATACAAATCGTGATATATTATATTTATTGTGATATTAGTATACAATTCTGAAACCTTTCGTTTTACAAATTGTTTATGGTGTATTAAGGTATTTAAAATATTTTATTAAGAATCTGGAGTTATAAACGTATTTTTAAAAAAGTTAATTTTAAGTTTCATTGCATATTTCAAATTAATATGTAGCTGTTGTTCTCTGTAATGTTTTCTTCGTTCCTAGTAAGTCTCTAATTACTTTC
Source organism: Synergus itoensis (assembly GCA_904066005.1). Classification (NCBI taxonomy): domain Eukaryota; kingdom Metazoa; phylum Arthropoda; class Insecta; order Hymenoptera; family Cynipidae; genus Synergus; species Synergus itoensis. Next base: position 53,359 of record CAJFCP010000130.1, on the reverse strand, counting down.
GCAATGCATTTTGAAAACGCGTAACTATTATGCAAATACACAGGAGTTCGCTTTTTTTTAAAACGCGCTACAAGAATTACTCGAGTCTTGTTTGAAGTTATCAACGTTCACTTTTTATAGCAAGTGTTTTTTTTTTTGCATATCTGTCATTAATGTTTAGTTCATGATTTCTGTAATATCTTTAAAAATCTGACACGAATATTAAGTACAAATTTTTTGAACATCACCAGTTAGATTTACGAGCAAGTATTAAAAATGTTAGTGCTGTTAATATCATGAACAATCTGAAAAAGTGGATTTGAGAATATCTGATACGTCTGATACAAGTCGTGATATATTAAACTTATTGTGATATTAGTAAACAATTCTGAAACCTTTCGTTTTACAAATTTTTCATGGTATATTAAGGTATTTAAAATATTGTATTAAGAATTTAAATTAATATTTAGCTGATGTTCTCTGTAATGTCTTTAAAACACCAGATACTAATTTAATGCCAAAATTTTCCGAATTTCAAAGTTGAAGGAAGGCAAATGTTTTATAGCAATTGAAGGTTTGATTGCAGAAAAAAAGAATTCGAAATTTATAATATAAAATGTTTATTTTATAAAATAAAATATGTTTCAAATTTATCTTTGTTCTTCATTCAAGTTTCCTCAGGGCGCTTGTTTTCTACCAGCATAAATTTTTGGCCGCAATACCCACAGCCTTTTTTCGTTAATAAAGTTGGTACTTTTCTCTGTCTTTTAATACTAAAAGAATAATACGGACAATTAAAAAATAGTATACATTGATCACTTATAGAGAATAGTAATTTCGGACTTATTCTAACGGGAGGTAATAAATTAATTTTATTTATTACCTGTATCCACACTGTTCATTTCGACATCGGTAGGTGTACCGGTAAAAAATTTGGTATGAATGACACCGTGTGATAGGTGGCAAATCCGAATAAATTTTCCTTGCTTTACGAGTCCTAAAAAGATACATTTTCACGTTTCAAAGTAAACATTTTTAAGATTATTTTAAATGTAAATTTCCATTTTCTCCACAACTTTCCGTGGCCACCCTGCACGCCACTTGTGTACCACACAGCAGCGTGGCACATCTCATGCAGCAATGTATCACGCAACCTTTCTGGTGTTATTACAATCTGAAATAAATTGTTTTGAATTAAATAATTATATTATATTTATTATAAATTAAATATACATATAAACGTATTGATCTGTGATGACTTTAAACATTGAAAATTCTTAAAAATCATTTTCTTATTTTGAAAATATGCAGATTAAAATGTATATAAATAGATTTGTCGGAGTTTCTTCATCTTCTCGCAAAAACGATACTTGTACAACTTCAGGTTAAGGGTGTTGGAGCCAAGTTCTAATCTAAAAATTCGATTTCTTCATTTTACTCAACAAATATTTCATTTTTCATTTTTTTCTTCTATAGAATTAATCAATTTTTACCTAGAATTATGTTTATAGAGCGAGAAAATATTTAATTCAAATATTTTTTAAGTAGAATGAAAATATTCAATTTTAAAGTTAGATTTTGAATTCTTTATTTTATGCAAAATGTATCGAAACTAAATATTTTTTCTCTCTATACGGAGTCTTATATCTAACAGTAGTTTTGTATCTAATAAAACACCCGCACATGACGACAATCAAGAGCTCCATATAATTTTATTCCCTAAATTTTCCGGCAAAACAGAAAAGGGATTAGCGCAAAAGAGCGAAAAAATGTTTATCTATAATTTTCGTTGAATAAAATGAAGAATTTAATTTTGAGCTTAACACTAGGGTCCAACGCCCTTAATTAAATGTTTCGAAAATCTCGCATATATTGTAGTTGCAGCCTGATTGGTTTTTTAACGACTTGAAGTTTTAAGAAGGAAAACAAAATAATTGCGCGCGTATTTGTTTGCTCGTTCCTTAAAATTCTATAAAAATCTTCAAAATATTAAATATTTTGAAATCCATATCCGCTAAAATGCATCCAAATCTGTACAAATTTCTAGAAACCTCTTGAAATACGCGGTAACATTTAAAATCCCTTAAAATCATTAGAAATCTCATTAAATTCCATGAAATCATTTAAAAATTCTACAAAATCTTTTAAAAATCAGAAAAATATCTTGAAATACATTAAAAAATTTAAATGCTTCGAAAAAAATCATTAAAATATTTTCAAATCCCTTCATAAAATTCCCTTACATGCTTTATTAAAATCTCTTCAAATTTCTAGAAAAAGTTATTAAAATTTTACAACAATATTTAAAATATCTTTATATCCTTTAAAATTCGTTAAAATTATTAAAAATAAAATGGGGGGGTCAAATTTTACACAAAACTAATACATTCTCTGATGAGAATGTAATAATGTATTCAAATATAAGCTATATAAAACAAGATAAAGTTTCAAATATTTTGAATTGAATCATTTTTAATTTTAAATACAAACCTTTTCTGATAATGTAATGCGAACATCATCTGTCGTACCGTTAGCATCGTCAAGAGATTTGTATCTAACAAAACCCGCACATGACGACAATCGAGAACTCCATATAATGTTCTTCCCTAAATTTTCCGGCAAAACATTATCAAACAGCTGGCGATTGATAACATGAAAAATTAGATCCGCCAATTTTTCTTTGCGGTTTTTAAAATCTGTCTTCCATTCTCTAGTCGCATGATGTGCCTCCGACTTGGAGTCCGAAAAAGATTTCAAAAAAGAAACTCTTTCCATCTTGTCTTACAAAACCTAATGCTAAATAAAGTAATTATGAATTAATAAATATTTCTATTATTTTTTTATTTATAATTTAATAAATAGCTAACAATATTATAACTTATTAATTTAAATATTAAAAATGTAAATATTTGTCGGAATGTTATAATTAGTTTATTTTATAATTAGACAAAGTAAAGTGTTAATTGAATGTAAAGTGTTGAAGTAAAGTGTTCATTGAATGAGCACAAAAGTTGATACAACTTGACAAATATTATTATTAAATTTTGAATTTTTTCCTTTTGTAGAATTAATCAATTTTTACTTAGAATTATGCTTATAGAGCGAGAAAAGATTTAATTCAAATATTTTTTAAGTAAAATGAAAATATTCCATTTTTAAGTTAGATTTTGATTTCTTTGTTTTATGCAAAAAGTATCGAAAATAAATATTTTTTCGCTCTTTATGCAGTCTTATATTTGAAAAAAGATTAACGCTACAGAGCGAAAAAAATAATATCTATAATTTTCATTGAATAAAATGGAGAATGGAATTTTGAGCTTAACATTTGTGTCCAACGCCCTTGAAATTTTCTGAATTACAAATATTCTAAGTAAAATCTTGAAAAATTTAAGTAAATTCAGCAATTTTAACTTCATATGTGAAATGTATTAAATGTATATAAAAAAGAACTTTATCCCAAGCACTTATAAACTGGACATCATATAAAAAATATAAAATCTAAAACCCTTTAGTAATATTTTTCATTGGAAAATTGTAATTTTAATTGTATTAATTCTAAATTAGGTATTCAGAATTGTAGAAATGTTAATTTGACAAAATAAATATTTTTTAAACTCTGAAAATCCGACAAATCCTTGAACTCTATGAAATTATCTTTTGAAATCCTTTAAAATCTGTAAAAATATACACTATAAGATTCCTTTCAAATCTCTGAAATTCCTTTAAAATTCTTCGAAATTTCTTCAAATTTCTTAAATTCCCATAAAATACTTCGAATGCTCTTTTAATCCATTAAAATGATGCTTTTTCGATTGAAAGGCAACGCTGTTTTAAATGTAAAAACTTTAATAATTTGTTTATCTATATTTTTAAAAAAAGTTCTTTTCTTTAATAACTTTTTCCTTCTTTTTTATTAGTCCTGAAAAAACTTACGAAAATATTGGAAATTGAATAATAGTTTCTGATTGAAACTGGAAGAAAATGACAATCGGATTTTTGAGTCTGCATTATTGAAAAATTTTCAGTTTTAAAATTTTCAAAGATGAAAAAAAAATTTCAGATTGAAACTCATATTTTAATATTTAATATTTTAATAATCTCTAAATTAATAAAATATGTAATCTTTATTTACTCGTGTTATTATAAGGTTATAATATTGTAAACAATTAATATTTAATCCCCATCAAATATTTATATTTTATTGATAAATTAATACTTACTATAATAACTTTATTAAATTTGTAATATTTTTATCTCCATTCGTTAGGAAATTTATGTGAAAACTATATATATAAATGCTATAAAAGTTTTACTTACCGTTTTTCGACAGAACAAAAAATAAGCCACATGGTATCATTTGTTCGAATTTTATACACATTATTATCCGAAAGTTCGGAAATTTGGTATTCCGACGAATTTTGCTTTCCGTTCGATTTCGAATCCGATCATTGGCGTGGAACATGTTGGAAATTTCAAATTATTCACCAACTTTACAGTGTTTTTTTCAGAATGCCACAAAAATTTAACAAAATTACTAAAGTTTAGTTTTGTTGTTGTGGTATCATTTTCTGAAATTTTCGAAAGATAACATAACCTCATTCTGACGTACTTTTTAACTAATTATTACTTATCTTACATGTCAATTAGTCTATAAAAAATATTTCGTATGTTAATAATTAAATACTACGAATATATTTTTTCATATTATAATACTCATATTAATACAAAACAATAATATTGGTTCGGATTCGACAGCCTTTGAGTTGGCGGAAAAAGTCGATGAGAATCTAGTTATTTATTGGTCGAACTTTGTTGTCGGAATACCGATTTTTCGGATTTACTCGAAAACGTTTATATGAGTGAAATTTCACGAAATTTTACTGATGCATAGTAAAACTTCTCTTGCATTTTTTAAAACACTTTTCATCTAAAAAATGCTAACTAGCATTATTCAAGTCTCATTTTGTTATTATTATCCAAAAATAGCATATTTTATATAAAATTCACTACATTTACAATAAGTAAAATCTTGCTTTTCTCATTTATTTCAATAATTTATTGTCACAAAATGTAAATACACAGTCATTTAATTCATCAACATAAACATTAACAACACTGTCAAACTAATTACACAATTTAAGCATTCCAATTTTGTTCATACTTTTTTACTTTATCTATATTCTGAATAAAAATTCATCGATGTCTCTTTTTATCAATGACATACTTTAAATTACTGATTAAAACTCCAAACTATCTGGAAATCATTTCAAATCCCGCGCTACTTTCGATACGACAATCGTCGAACGGATTTTAGCTCGGAATAGCACTTTAGTAACTTTCGACCTCCCTAGGCACGAATTTTAGTGACTTATCGGATCCGAACGAGCTCGGAATCCCACTGCAGCAGTGGGATTCCGAGCACACGAATCCGAACGGATCTCTCTTTCTATCCTACGGTGTTAAAAAGAGAGATCCGTTCGGATTTTGGGCTCGGAATCCCACTGCAGGCCTTTACATATCTGGCTGTGCAATACGCAAGGTTGTGAACGTAATATACCATGGGTAAATTACATGAGGTTTCTTACGTAATTTACGTACATACATTACATCCTGAGTTTTTTACAAAACGTAATATACGTTTTCAAAATGACGCCATAGCATCTGATTGGTTGCTATTAGCGCGCAATATTCAAAAAGTGAGGTTTGTTTTGTTCTTTCCGTTTTTCCCGTTTTTCCTTATGTCCGCCATCTTTTTTTACATTTAAGGTGATATCATACCTCTGCAAAAATTTTGCTTGCGCAAGATATTGTGCAATGGAAATGGTGAAAGATTTTCTGCTTTGCAAGCGGAAAAACTTCTTGGCGGGAAGTTTTGAATTATAATTTTGTTTTCTTCATTATAAAATATAAAAATTGCATTGGAACAATTAACAAAGAAAAAAACACTATATTACTTAAATCTAAATTTTCCAATGCAATTTTTATATTTTATAATGAAGAAAACAAAATTATAATTCAAAACTTCCCGCCAAGAAGTTTTTCCGCTTGCAAAGCAGAAAATCTTTCACCATTTCCATTGCACAATATCTTGCGCAAGCAAAATTTTTGCAGAGGTATGATATCACCTTTATGACGATTTTTTACGTATATTACATTTTTTACGTATAATACGTCAAAAACCTTAAGTTACGCGTAACTGACCAACACTGTTGTCAACAGCAGTCAACACTTCAACAGCTGCTGAACTGGTACCGCTGAAAACGCTGAAAATGAAAAAGAGAAATGAAAAATGGATGTTCGGAATTTAATTTTCATTTAGCAAAGCTCCTTTTTTCTTGAAATCCGACATAAATGTGTTACATATTTGTTCTTGAAATCCTGATACGTGATAAAGTGCATTAAAGAGAAAAAACTGTTTACATGTGGTTTAAATTGTTTATTTACATTTATTGTAAAGTGTATAAATAGTAATTACAATGAGTGAATTTAAATTACACCATTTAATTAAAGAATTAATTGAATTACTGGGGTAAGTAAGCATTTTTTTTTAGTAAGATCAGTTATTTTCATATTTATTCTCTTTTTAACCTTGAACCTTGAATTATTATTTTCTTTTATTCTTCTATATTTTGAGTTTTATAATTATTATGCCTGATCAATTTATTATATTTTACCCTTTATTAATAATTATTTATTAAAAATTAAAATAACTGTGATTAGTTTTCTAGGTTCATAACCTCGAAGTTAATACAATATTTTATTGATAATGTTACCAAAATATTATTATTTTTTAAGAAAATATCCACAATAAAAATATATCTTCTTGTAGATAAAAATAACGGCAAAAATATTTTTCTTTGTTAATCATTGTCAAATAATTACAATTTAAATCCGATTCTTAAGAATTTAGAAAAGAAATAAAGTTTTTCCTAAAAGTCTTTTTTTTTTTGTTTCTTAGTAATTAAATATTAACCTTGTAGAAAATTTCTGATTTATTTCCAAAGATGTTTTTTAGGGTCGACTGAAAAATCCTGAAAAATAAAACTCAAGATGTAAAATTCACGACAAAAAACTTGTCGAAGAAAATTCCTTACTGAAAATTAGCGACATAAAATATTCGATATTGTAAAATTCCCGAATTTAAACTATAAAAAAATTTGGTTCAATAATTGTTGATTTTGTTAAGTAAAATATATTACGGTTTTATTTTTAATAAAATGAATTAATATTTATTAAAAAAGTCTTCACACTTCGAATTCGGAAATTTTACTTTTCGGGATTTTTCGGTCTTCCCATAGATTTGACTGAATTTATTTATAAATTCTAATGAATTCATTTTGTAAATTCGACTGAATTTATTTGATAATAATTTTTAATGAAATTCTAGAATATTCTGTTAATTAAAATTTATTTAATTTTGAAGACTTCTAAAATCGTCCATTTTTTATAAGTACAGTTTGAAATGGAAATAATAATAAAAAACTGCTGCCAAGAAGCTTGGGTGCATTTATACTCTGATGTATTTCAATTGTGACCATTTCATGAACTCTGAGCTTTTTTATAGAGAAATCGAAAATTTTCACCGATACAAAGCTTCCTATGCGAACAGAGAAGCAAAATGAAAAAACTTTGTTTCAGATCAAATGCTCCGCCAGAAAAGTATGTGGAAAAAATTCAGAAAGAAGCAACAACCTCTCCTTCTGCATTAAACCCAGTAGTGACCCAGAATTGTATTCGTCAAGTTGCCAAGAATTCGCCCAGCCCGGAATTATTTTTGCAAAAATATGAAGAACTCAAATCCAAAAAGTTAGTAAGATTTTTTTACTTCTATTTTGGATCATACATTGTATAGAAAGAATAAAAAACAATAAGATATAATCGATTGATTATAAAATCTTGACTTCCTCGAGAAAGTCTGGATCCAAATTTAAAAGAAAATTTAAAAAAAAATATTTTAAATTTTATTATTAGTATACATACAATATTTTGTTTTTAATTGTAAATTCTTTAGCATTTATATTATTATGTTTTTTTTTTTTTTGAATTTTCGTTTCTAACATACATATAATCGTTTTGGCCTTTAATCTCTGAGTTGTAATTTATAAAATAAAATATTTTGTGAAAAATTGACATTAATTATGTTATCTTTCGATTCACCTATTTATTGTTAATTTTTAATTGTGAATCTATCCTTCGAATTTTTAAATTAGAAATTATAATTCTTGTAAATTGTAGTATTTTACAATGATTTTGAAACGCAGGGTCGATTTATTGGGTCCTTTCACCCAACTACTGCAACTCATAACATCGGACGAGGAACTGAAAGAAACTCTGACAAAAGTCGCACCAGCATCTGCGACTACACCTTTATCAAAATCAATCACCGAAGATGATCTGTCAAAGGTCAGATATTCTCAGATTTAGTGTAAAAATAAATAATAGCAGACTTCGAATCGAGCTTTTTTACCTTTCTTACGACAAGACACTTTTTTCTTACTTTTCTCAATCTTATTTAAAATTTAAATAGAATAAAATCAAATACCAATTCTTCAAAATTGAACGATTTTGATACTCTCAATGTCTAATCATAAAGTCTTTTAGAATTTAATAAAATCTTATTTAGCAATTTAAATTAAAATGATCGAATTTAGAAAATACAAAGCAAAATTTAACAAATATTAATTTAAAAAGATTTAATATGACGAGTCCAATTTAAAAATTATTTTGTTCTGAGTTTTCCAAATTAGAAATTGTTTCATTTTCAAGAAGACTGCAAAATCCCGAAAAATGAAATGCTAAAAAACAAAATCTCGCGCAGCAGATAGATTTTTTTTTTTTTGACAATTTTCCAATGTCGGAAATTTTCAAATCTCGGTAATTTAATATTTTCCCTCATTTTAAAATTATCAAATTAAAAAATTATGCAGTTATGAATGACCAATTTGGAAAGGTTTAATGTTTAAATTCTCATATTCATTAAAATTTTTCAAATTTTAAATCACGAATTTGAAAATATTGTTTTTCAAGTCGATTTTATTTGGAGATTGTCTAATTTTTAAGACTTAAAATTTTAAGTATTTTAATTTTTAATTCTTCGAAAGAAGAGTTCCACTTTGATTTTTTTAACTTGTAATTACTGATAAAGCTGATAAATAATAAAAAAGTAATTTTTTTTACTTATTTATTTCTTTGCTTTTTTTGTGTTTAGATTCGAAAAAATGTGATAAAGGCGGCAGTTGAGGGCGAGAGAAAATTAATCAAACATGTAGGATCATCTAGCAGATATAGTGATCCATTAGCCATTAAACAAAATTGGATTATCGAAAGGCCTCGAATTTCTTGGGACTTTCACAGCGATTTTGCCCTCGTTCCTTGCCAAAGTAAGTGTTTGAAAACTTCGATAACAACAAATTAAACCATTTACTTTAAGAATTTTTGTAATTTATTCTTTATTCGTAAATTGCAGAGGTTGTGCCTATCGTCTCACAAGAATCAGTTCTGCTCTGGGATCTTTTGAACTGCCTGAAGGGAATCGATGGGGCTTACATAGTTTCGGAACCTCTGAAGAATCCATATGATCCAGTCACTTTCAAAATATCGACCGATGTTGGTAAGAAGAAACTAGTTTGACAATCTACAATTATTCTAATTAAAATTTTTTTGCTTATATATAAGCAATATAAGATATTTTTTGCTTAATATATATATACAAGGGGGGGCGTCGCCCCCCTGCGCGATTCGCGCGCCTACCCCCCATTCTGAATATTTTAATTTAATTTATTGATTTTTTGCCAACTTCATTGAATTTATATTTTATATTTAAATTAAGAAATTAACCTTTCTGGAAATATAGACGCGGGTGTAATGGTATAGAAAAGGTGAAAATTTATTTATTATTTATTTATTTCTTTATTTATTTATTTGTTTGTTTGTTTATTTTTTGTTTGTTTATTTGTTTCGAGAAGGTCACGTGACCTTGGGATGTAAAATGGGCGTGGTTTCGGGAAGATCATGTGACCTTGAGATGTAAAAGGGGCGTGGTTTCGTATAGGTCACATGACCTTGGGATGTAAAAGTTGTAAAGGGGTGTGGTTTCTGGAAGGTCACGTGACCTTGGGATGTAGAATGGGTGTGGTTTCGGGAAAGGTCACGTGACCTTGGGATGTAGAAGTGGCATGGTTTCGGATAGGTCACGTGACCTTGAGGTGTAGAAGGGATAAAGGGGG
>CAJFCP010000130.1:26035-42754 GCA_904066005.1 Synergus itoensis | reverse complement strand
ATTAAAAACAACATGTTTTTAATCAATTTATTGAGTATAAAACAACAGTTCTTCCTGTCTATTTTTCTGGAACCTTTTTCTGGAACCTTTCAAATTTCAAATACGTTGCTGACACACTGAGGTCTTTCTGGAATTTTTTTAATTTGATTCTAAAGTGCACTTTTTAAAAAGTGCTTTGCAAAATCAATTATTGACTATTGTAGATTATATTAAAACTCGCCTTTTCGGCGAGTTTTAATATACCTCAATGCTTGTGGCAGATTTACCTCTACTGTTTGCGGTGAAAAATCTTTCAATTATCCGTTCCCCACTTTCACCGCAAGGAGATAGCGGAGATCTTTAAAACCACTTTTTTTCATTTATTTATTTTTTTCATTTTTAAAAATTTTTTTGTTAAACATAAATAAATAAATATTTAAACATTACCATTGAATTGTCATACAGATGATACGTTGTTGTCAATTATATTTCTATTTCCAAGTATTAAATTAACATTAAATTATTTTAAATCATTGTAAAATCATTCCTCTAAAATATTTAAAAAAAATGAATTTATTTTAACAAAATATATATTTTAATATTTGATCTCTTTGTTTTATATTTGCTTTTTTGATTCCTTACTATCTTGATCTCCTCTTTTCTTTTATATTGAATATTTTATTTCAATGGTAAAATTTTTGTTATAGATTTTTTTTGACATTTAAACATTTGAACTTTTGATATTTTCACTATCGATTTATTTTGGCTGTTATGGTTACCATTTAAGAAACAAAGTTCATTTGAAATACATTTCAATTCAAAATTTTATTAATTTGAAAAAGCTTCTGATAAATTTTCAATTAAAAAAAAATTTTTTTTTACTTTTCTTATTAATCTTTTACCGATTTTATTGGTTGGAGTGAAAAGAAGACATTTTTCCCTAAAATCGCCAATTTCCAACTCCTCCACCCTTAAGGGTGTTGGAGCCAAGTTCTAATCTAAAAGTTCAATTTCTCCATTTTACTCAACAAGTATTAAATTTGGAATTTTTTCCCTCTGTAGAATTAATTAATTTTTAACTAGAATTATGCGTACAGAGCGAGAAAATATCTAATTCAAATATTTTTTAAGTAAAATGAAAATACTCAATTTTTAAGTTATATTTTGATTTCTTCGTTTTATGTAAAAAATATCGAAATTAAAAATTTTTTCCCTCTGTATGCAGTCTTATATTTCAAAAAAGATTAGCGCTACAGAGAGAAAAAATATTTATCTATAATTTTCGTTGAATAATATGAAGAATGGAATTTTGAGCTTAAAACTTTGGTCCAACGCCCTTAAATCACCAGATTTAAGGGTGAAGGAGTTGGAAATTGGCGACTTTAGGGAAAAATGTCATCAAAAATGATTTTGACAATTTTTCGGTTGGAATAACATCTATTTTAGAATCGATTAAAAAAAACCTCAACCTCCTATCTCATTGGGAAGAGGTCAAACATTTCGGTTACTCAATCAGTCATCGCTCTTGTGGGTGTATAATAATAATAAAAATAATAATAATAAATAATCGGGAATTTCAAATTATTGGATGAGTCGACACCATGGTTTTTTTTACATTTTTTTAAATATAGTTTTTAAGAAGCGTCTTTTACATATATGTTTTAATTTCAGGCGAACGCGAGAGGTGGTAAAGTTCTAAGTTTGCTACATGAGCAATCAAATTCTATGAGTGGAGACGCAAAGTGCAAAGAACTTTGTCTGTTTCTGATTAAAGAGGCGAGCGTTCCGTACATGCAGATGTTGGAAAAATGGGTTTATAAAGGTGTAATTTATGATCCTTATCAAGAGGTAAATTCCTTTTATTTGTTTTAATTAAAATGTACAATGTTTTAAACCAAATATTCCAGAATATTCACGGAAATTTTATAGAATTTCAAAAATTACAGAAATTTAAAATAATGTATTTTAATTTTAAACAAACAGTTTTGAATTAGTCAATCTTCAATTCTTAAACATTTTTTTTCAATTCTTTTGGATTCTTTTGCATTATTTTGAATTCTTTTCAATTCTCTGAAGAATATTTTCGTAACCATCTCAAATTATTCAGTTTTTAGACTTTTATATCAAATTCAAATGTACGATGTCCTGAAAGTGAATTTGAATTCTTTTCACAGTTTCTTGTAGAGGACAATGAGTTAATCCAGCGAGAGGATCTTCCAATGGATTACTCCGCGGATTACTGGGAGAAAAGATATACAATGAGGCCAGAACGAATTCCAATTTTTCTCAACGAACACGCTCAGACAATTTTAAGAACTGGGAAATACTTCAATGTCATCAGGCAGTGTGGTAAATTAAAAAAAATATATATATATTTAACTGAATATTAGCATTTCGATAGTTTACAATCTTCCATTTATTATGTGTAATTTTATTCATTAATACCAATATAATAATTTTTTTTTTTTTAATTAGGTAAAACTGTTCAATGGGGAAAACAAGAACCTCTTGTTTACCAACATAGGGATCAAAAGTATATCGCGGCTATCGATAGAGCTTATTCCGAAGCAGCGAAAACATTGCTGGAAGTTCTGATTCAAGAAAATGATTTAATGGGCCGACTACGCAGTATTAAAAGTTATTTTCTGCTCGCTCAAGGCGATTTTGTGGTATGTTTTTGTTTCCTCTTAATTTCTTTATTCCGAAAAAATGTCTATTAGTCACTTTCACTCAGAAGAAAATTATTTTTTCAACTAAAACATCTTCCAGGCAACTCAACAGTAATATTTCAATATCCAGTACCACATTAAAATTAATTTATTTATTTGTAAAGAAAATCATGATTGGATTAGAATAGAATATTGACCTAGAGTGATATTAGATTAAATACAATTGAAAATTATCATATTTTTCTTAATCCTTAAAAAATACGACAATAATCGAAGTAATTGGATATTTTAGGTTCAGTTCATGAACCTCTGCGAAGCAGAATTGAGTAAAAATATGGACGACATAGTAATTCATCGTCTTGCTTCTCTCCTCGAAATCGCTTTACGGTTATCAACTGCAGATTACGATCCTTACAAAGATGATTTAAAACCAGAATTGCTTCCTTACGATCTTCAGTACCAAATGTTCAGGATTCTATTGATTCAAACAAGCGATGAAAAAGGTATTTTCAACTATCCTATCTTAAAAAAGTGATGTTACCAATATATCGAACACATTGTTGTCGGAAACCTGATTGGTTTAGAAACTGCGCGAATTGTGTGAATGTATCGAATTTGAAAACAATCTTCAGGCTATTTTCGTTCTCAAAAAGATTATTGAGACAGAGAATATGAATTTTACAAAATTTATTGAAATTTTAGAAATATTAAAGGATTTCGCGGTATTTCAAGGAATTTTATGAAATTTATTCTGATATACAGAAATTTTAAGGGATTTTACCAGTTGTTGGGGTTTTATAGAATCTAAAGCAATTTAAAGAATCTAAAAATCTAATACAGAATTTTCATTGTATTTTCAGATAATTGAAAGCATTTAACTAGATTTCATGGGATTTTAAATAATTTTAAAGGATTTGCCGATATTTTGTGTAATTCTAAGTAATTTTAGAAACTTCAAAGCTGTTTCAAGGAATTTCAGGAAGTTTAATTGGATTGTCAGATATTTTAAAGGATATTAAATAGTTTTAAGGACTTTTAAGGGATTCAAGGGATTTTACGAGATTTCATTGGATTTTTAGCAATTTTAAGAGATCATGGGATTTTGAGAAATCTTAAAATATTTAACGATAGATATGTTGTGGAATTTTAAGTGATTTTAAAAAGTTTTAAAGTATTTGAAGGAATTTCACAAAATTTCATTGGATTTTTAGATATTTTGAGGGTTTTAATGGGATTTAATGGGACTTTGAATAATTTTAAGGAGTTTAAAAGGATTTTACAAATTTATTGAGATTACTAAAATTAGACTAGGAATTACAAGTTTTTATATTTCAAAAATTAAAAATTCTGAATTTATTTTGAATACTTTTGAAATCCCTTAATTTTTCCAATCCTACTTTTTTTTGGGAAAAATTATGAGATTTTAAAGGATTATAAAATAATTTTAAAGAATTTGACTATATATTTTGTGGCATTTTAAGTAATTTGAGAAACTTTTAGATATTTTACGAAATTTCATTGAATTTTAAGGTATTTTAAGAGATTTAATGAGATTTCATGGAATCTTGAAAAATTTTCAGGAATTTAAAAGGGCTTTACGAAATTTATTGAGATTTTAGAAATATTAAGTGATTTCAGGGTATTTCGAGGAATTTTATGATATTTTAATGGATTTTACGAAATTGCATGAAATTTTAAGTAATTTTCAGAGATTTTACAATCTTTCATAGGATATTAAGTTATTTTAACGACTGGAGGGATTTCAAGGGATTTACAAGATTTCATTGGATTTTCAGGAATTTCAAGGGATGTCATGGGATTTTAAGTAATTTTATGGGATTTGATGATATTTTGGAAGATTCTAAGTAATTTTAAGAAACTTTAAGATATTTTATGAGATATTAAGTAATTTTAAGAACATTTATTTCCAGAAATTTTAAAGGATTTGGTGAAATTATATTCGGTTTTCAAGAATTTTGAAGAATTTAATGAAATTTCATGGAATTTTGAGTAATTTTAAGTAATTTTAAGGAATTTTACCAGATTTTGAAGGAATTTAAAAGGATTTTAAGATATTGTATGGGAATTTACGAGATTTCATGAGATTGTCAAGAATTTTAAGGAATTTCATGAAATTTCGTAGGATTTTAAATAACTTTAAGAGATTTGTCCATATTTTATGGAATTTTAAGTAATTCTAAGGGATTTTACGATGTTTTATGGGATATTAAGTAATTTTAAGTAATTTTAAGAAATATCAGGTGAATTTACGAAATTTAAAGGAATTTCACCAAATTTTGAACTATAATAAAGGCATTTTAAGGAATTTTATAAAACTCATGAAGATTCCTGAAATTAGATTAGATTAGAGAATAAAAAATTCTCAATTATTTTTTCTACTAGCAAAAGGTGTGCAAAAACGATAAAGTAATCGCGCGCAGAGCGCGCGGATCATAATTGCTAGTTCTGGTAAAATTATTATGTTAATAATATTAATTATGTGCTTTCATAATTTTATATTTATTATTTTTCAGAATTTTGTTTACCAGCAGACAAAACACTCAGTGGTTTGGAGGCTTTTGTCTTTAATTACGACGTGAAATGGCCTGTTTCGTTGGTCATCAACAGAAAAGCGATTGCATGTTATCAGATGTTATTCAGACACTTGTTTTACTGCAAACACATCGAGAGACTTCTTTGCAGGTATTATTACCCTGAATGCGTTTGAATTCGAGGCAATTTCGTTAAAACTCTTAAAATGTCTCCCGTGTATTGTAATCCGAGTAAATTTTACTAGTTTTAAATAATTAAGAAGTTTCAAAAGAGGCTAATGAATTTTATTTTTACATCCAGAGTTTGGATCAGCAATAAAATTGCGAAGACATTCACCCATGAAGTAGCGATGTCTTATCGACAGGCTTTCTCTCTGAGACAGCGAATGTTAGATTGCATTCAACATTTGGAGTATTATATGATGGTCGAAGTCATAGAACCTAATTGGCACTTATTTTTAAACAAAATGAGTAAGGTAAATATTAAAGTGTATCAAAATCTATTTCTAAAAAGATGATTGAGTCGAAGTCGAAATATCGTAACGCTTATTCCGCACTCTTGATTCGTCGTGTAGGTATAATCGATAGTGATTTTCGAAACCATAATAAAAGTCCATAATTAAAGATCCATACTATAGTAAACATAGTTAATTTTGAAATAAATCTAATAATTATTATTTTTTATAACGTAAAGTAAATGTTGTATAAATAATTTATAAAGTATCAGACTTTAAAGAAATAAGAAGTATCATGAAATATAAGATTTAAAAACAAAGAAAAATTAGATTAAAATTAAGCCATATTTTACGCAAAGAAGCAAACGATTTGATTTTATTATATTTAATTTTAATAAAACATGTTTACCGTAATTTATGTAATTAATATTTTGCATTATAGAAAAAAACAGTGGATAATTATATTCTTTTAATTTACTACATTTACCAGTTGTATTGGATGTTTAAGCGAGGTTTCTCCTTCTAAAAAAACTTAAGACAGTTTTATAATTAATAATATTTAAAATAAACAATTAAATAATTTATAATGACTAATTATTTTAATTATAATTAATTAGTCCGTTATTTAAAAAAATACTATACACAACTATAAATGTGGTATTTCTTTTAGAAAAAAAAAACCACAATTAAACATCAATACAACTGTAAACGTAGTTAATTTTGGAAACAATCTGACAACTATTATTTTTTATAAAGCAAAACACATGTAATTATTTAATTTATAAAATATAAGGAAACATTTTTTATAAATATATATTATTTTTGAAAATTGGTTAAGTTTTTAAAATTCATATCATGTTACTGTTATTCCTATAAAACTCAAATTTTTTAAAATAAAATTTTAATTATGACGGATAGAAAAGAAGAAATAAAACTTCATAAATTATAACATTTAAAAAAAAAAGTAAATACGCGTTCGTTCTTGTTAATAAAAATGATTGATAGACGGAAAAACATTTTGTGTATTTTGTTGATAATTAATATTCGAAAATTTTATTCTCCAGGTCAGTAATGTCGACGATGTATTGAGTGTTCATCAAGATTTACAAGACAGTTGCTTAAGGGAATGCATGCTCACAGATCCAGATTTACTCGCCTGTATAACTGGAATTTGTGCAACCTGTGTGGAATTTTGCGAATTTATGCAGGTAAGAATTTTCAAATTTTACTTTTAAACTCCACACTCTTTTTTAAGCTCAACTAATTGACCAGAGGCGGATCCAGGTAAGGGTTTCTCAGGGGAGTCGCCCCCCTTGTATTCGCCTCTGGAATTGACTTATTTCTTCGAATTCAGACTCACAAATATGACATAACACGTATGAAAATATCGATATTTATATTTTCGATACTTCGATATCGATATTGCTGCATTCCTGCAATGCTTAACTGG
Organism: Synergus itoensis; assembly: GCA_904066005.1. Taxonomy (NCBI): domain Eukaryota; kingdom Metazoa; phylum Arthropoda; class Insecta; order Hymenoptera; family Cynipidae; genus Synergus; species Synergus itoensis. The sequence goes on along the minus strand of CAJFCP010000130.1, from coordinate 35,649 downwards.
ATCGTACATAATTTTGCAGCAACGAATACTTTGTTGCGAAGAATAAAAGAAACCGAATTTTTTGAACGTCTTTTAGATTATTTTTGAGAATAACTTTTTCCTATTTTAATATCTTGCTAAGAATATGAGCCGCTACTTCGTCGATGCAGAATTGACTTCGATGATCGGTGCCAACCAAGATGACGCCTCTGAGCCTGAGGTACACTTTCAAGAACATAAACCATCATCTTCGCATTTCAATAGTGCAAAATTTCTTAGATGCATCAGGCTTGCTTCTTATATCGTAAAAATCATCATCGTTGCATCTTTCAGTCTGTACCAATGATTTTTGGATAATTTCGATTCGGCATGAGTTGTAAATAGTTTTCTTTTTTTCAATATTTGTAGTTGATTGAATAATTATTCAGGATTAAGTGGCTCGTTCTTTGTAGAGAATTCCTCGCACATCAAGAACGAAAAAAATGTTGAAATTGGGAAAATTTTATGCATTGTGCATTTCTTAGAATTTTCAGGAATTGTTATAGTGATTTGTTAATCATCCACCTTCATGTTTATTTCAGGAAGCATTTTCGGTATTTATCTTTCGTAATTTTTAAAATGTGTTTACCAAACTTGTTCTAGTCAATTTTTGTTTTCTTTCAAATGCTGAATCAGTTTTACTCGAGTATAGTTGCATGGAAAAGAATATGGATAAACTTTTGTTTCTGAAAAAGAAATGGTCTATTGAAATAATTCGAAATTGTAAAAACAATGCATGGTAGAAAGGCCTTAGATGGAAAATTAGTGTATCAGATTGTTTGAAAGTAGACATTTTTACTCGAGTTCGTAACAAAATTGAGAATGTAATTTGAAGAAAAAAACGTCTCTGATTTTCGTAAAAGACATTTTTGATTATACTATATCAGAGTTACTTTTTCAGGGTGGATTGCTGGGTACTTACTGATTTTAATTTCTTCTTATATGTTGTTTGGGTTTGGGTATGAAAAAACGCCCTCTGCAGCAATAATTAAAAAGTAATAAATAAGTAAGATAAAAAGTTGAATTTATTCCTCTCTTTAAAAACAACAATTCTTTTTGCTTTTTTTTCTTGAAATGTTATGAAATAATATAGCTAACAGAAAGGTAACAGGGAAAAAGCTCGTAGCAAGAAAAAAAACTTTCAGAACAAGAAAAAAAACTCTCAGAGGAGGGACAAAAAACTCTAAAGGTGCTGCCAATAAGTGCCACACGTAAATGATTGTTAAATAAACCCAATCTTTTTCTACCCTTAGTTTTAAACTTATTACAGGGTGGCAACGTGTCAGGGAAGTCAGGGAAATGTCAGGGAAATGCGAGTAGTTGTCAGGGAAAATAGAAATTGACATTTATGTTAAGCATGTTATTTTTGTCGTATTACATATATAACTTTTATAATTTATTTAACAGATTTTAGAAACCTTCCAAGGATTTCGATAGATTACAAAGAATTTCCAGGCATTCTTTGAGATTATTTGGGTTTCTAATGATTTCAAGAGATTTTCAATAATTTCAACAAATATTAAGAGGTTTCTAGGAATTTGAAGGGATTACAAGAGATTTGTATAATATTTAAAAGATTTAGTGGAATTTTAAAGGACTTCATGAAATTTTAAGAGATTTTTAAGAAAGTTTAGGTAATTCAAAGAATTTTAAGGAATTTTAAAGTTCCTTAAGAAATTTTAAAGGATTTTAAGAGATTTTAATGTTCCTCATGGAATTTTAAAGGATTTCACGAGATTTTTATGATTTTCTAAAGATTTTGAGGAATTTTGAAAAGTTTAAAAAAATTTTAAAGTTCTTTACATATTTTAATGGATTTTAAAGTTTTTCGTGGAATTCTAAAGGATTTTAAGAAATCTGTAAGAATTTTAAGAGATTTTAATTAATTATAAATATTCTGGTGGAATTTAAAAAAATTTTATAAAGCTTGTGAAAATTTAAAGAAATGTTGATTTTTTAAAGTGATTTTAAGAGATTTTAACGTTCCTCATGGAATTTTAAAGGATTTTACTAGATTTTTATGATTTTCTAAAGATTTTGTGGAATTTTGAAAAGTTTTCAAAAATTTTTAAAGTTCTTTACGTATTTTAAAGGATTTTAAAGTTTTTTGTGGAATTATAAAGGATTTTAAGAAACTTGTAAGAATTTAAAGAGATTTTAAGGAATTATAAATATTCTCGTGGAATTTACAAAGATTTTAAAAGATTTGTAAGAATTTTAAGAAATTTTAATTATTTTAAAGTGATGATTTTAAAGAATTTAAACGTTCCTCATGGAATTTTAAAGGATTTCACAAGATTTTGATAATTTATAAAAGATTGTGTAGAAGTTTCAGGAATTTCAAGAGGCTTTCAAGAATTTTAAGAAATCTTTACGTATTTTAAGCGATTTTAAAGTTTTTCGTGGAATTCTAAAGGATTTTAAAAAGCTTGTATGAATTTTAAGTAATTTTATAATACTATTTTAAAAAAATTTTAATAGTCCTCATAGAATTTTAAAAAATTTCAAGTCATTTTTGATTTTTAAAAGATTTTGTGATTTTTTTATTTCAAGAGTTTTTTTTTTAGAGATTTTAATGAACTTTAGGGAATTTTAAAGAATTTGACGAGATTTTGATAATTTTTAAACGATTTTGTGATATAATTGTAAAGAATTTCATGGATTTTTAAATATTGTAGTGGAATTTTAAGATATTTAAAAATGTTTCTGGGAATTTCAAAAGATTGCAGCGAATTTTATGGGATTTCAATAATTTTCCAATATTTTTAAGAAATTTTGATGCATTTTAAGAGTTTTTAAAATTCCCCGTTGAATTTAAAAATATTTCACGAGATTCTGAAAATGTTTTATGGAATTTTGAAGGATTACAGGAAATTTTAAGAAATTTTTAGGAATTTTAAAAGATTTTGAAGTTTTTTGAGGAATTTAAATAAGTATTTGAAATTATTTTGAGGAATTTGAAAACGACTAGTGAAAATTTAAGGGTTTTCCTGAAATATTAACAAATTTGAATGGATTTCGTGGAATTTTAAGATGTTTCTAGGAATTTCAGAAAATTTCAATGAGTTTTAAGAGATTTCAAAAGTTGTTGTAAATTTGACAGATTTTTACGATTGTTAAATTTTGTGAAGTGATTTTAAATTTCACAAGATTTAAAGTGATATACGAAATTTTTAAAAAATTTCAATAGTATTATTATTGAAAATTTCTACGCAGTTTTCATACTTTTCTGTCAGGGAAAGTTGTCTGAAAGTCAGGGAAAAGTCAGGGAAATGGCAGGGAAATTGAAAAATTGAATCTTGTGGCCACCCTGTATTAGTTTTCAATAAGTGCCAGAAGTAAATAATTGTGAAATAAACTCAATTCAGATAATGATTAATTAAAATCAGTAAGTACCCAGAAATCCACCCTGTAGTTGAATGTGAAATAAAAAAAAAATTGCTTTACTTGGATGGACAAAATTGAATTTCAATATCGTAACTGGTGTAGGTAGCAAAAATATTTTACACATTTCCTACTCACATAATAAATTGCTACATTTTTCCGATCCAAAGTAAATTTAAATAATGTGCTAGCATCGCAAATGTTATGTATAATAACAAATTTTATATTTCCATTGTGAAATTGCTTTTATGTTTTCAAAAAATAATGATAAAATTGTAAAGAAAATATTTTTTAACAGATGGACATGAGCATTTCTTCGAGTGTAGATGGAACCAGTTTTGAGGAAAAGATTGTTTTCCTCGACAATAAATTTACTGAAGTCTTGATACAACTTTTGGAAAGGATTTGTGACATTGGCTGCGATAATAATAACGAAAAACTGCGCAACGTTTTGTGCAGGTGAGTTGGAAAATTTTTTATAGGATGCCTTCAAAATATTGAATTAATTTTTTATTATTAATTCTAAATTTTGTGTATAGGTTGGACTTCAACCAGTTTTACGTACAAAAAATAGCGCTTCGTGAAGCAAGGAAAAGAAATCCTTCACAAGATGCCTCTGGATAATAAAGTAACATATTTCTTTTAAGAGAAAAAAATAGTTTAGCTTTAAAATTGAAATTAAAAGCTTTCATTTTCATTTTTGAAAAATTCTAAAGACGTCCATTTTTATAAAAGTCTTTAAATTTCCTTTAATTGATACATTGAGCTGTATTTATCAACTTCATTATCGTGCCATAATTTTATAATTTTGTTTAATTGTAAGTCCTTTATTAATTTTTTCAATACTTACGATTATATTATAATTCAAGGATGATTGCCAAAAAATTTAAACTAACACTAAGAGATCTAAAATCTTTTCCAATCGGATAACATATTTTTTTATTACGTATTTTTCGTCTAAAATTTTATAATTTTCTTAAAATGTGCTTTGGTTCATGTACAAAACTATCGAGACTTAAAATTCTCAATTTCTTGGCAACAACCCTTTTTTTATTCACAATTACTTAAGAGTAATCATAATTGTCACTTAACGACAAAGATCACGAGTTTTATACAGAAATTTGAATGGACTAATTAGAACATAAAGAAAAAAATTAACTTATGTTAATAAAAGCAAAAAATAAATACAGTTATTTGTCCAATATATCTCAAATGCTACTGAACGGATTTATGTTTAGAATACGAATAGAATTTAAAAAGTAAAAAAATTATAAAAATTTAAAAAGCTGAAATATAAGATTGCGAAAAGGAACTTGAAATACTTATTTACTTCTTTCTGATTTTATTTCAGATTCAGCTATTGTCTGCAGTGTCGTTCACGTTCTGGATTTGTTCCTCATTCTCCAACCCAATCTCGTTATTAACGTTATTTTGTCTAGAAACTTCAAGCAAATTCATGAGAATCGATTCAAACTTGTCCAGTCTTTCATAGTCTGGTTCTATTTTTAAAAGACGCTCGAGGTTCTCCTCAATATTGCCAAGCCTTATATTCACGGTCTCCATTTCCGGCATGTTGACAGCAATAGAATCTACATTGCGCGGTCTTTTATCAAATTGGTTCAATTCCTTTGGAATAATTTTTTCATTCGAAATCTGTTTGCGCTGAAAAGTAATTTTTTTGGCTCTATTCGATATAGTTATATCCATTTTCAGAGCGGCAAACCTTGAACGCCTTTCACCTCTACTTTGAATTATTATCTCGTGATCTTGATATGGTTTCTCAGTCAGCATCCCTTCTGGTAAAAAATCTGGGTAAAGTAAAATTTGTCTAGCGAAATTCAACTTTGAATTCACGAATGACTGTAGACAAGAGCAATATTGACTTTCTGAAAAATTAGGAACTCTTACTGCCAGTTCTTCATTACGGAACATTCTTCTCGTTCTAGAAGAAGAGAAAAATAATAGATTGAATGTAAAAATAAATCTTAAGGGCATGTGTTAATTACCATAAGAGCAAATTTGAGAGATTTTAATGATTTTTAAAAGATATCGTAGTATTTTAGGATAATGTAAAAGATTTTGTGAAGTTTCAAAAGATTTAAAATGATATGCAACATTTTGGATAAATATCAATAGCATTATTGAAAACTTATTCACATTTTTAATACTTTTCTGTCAGAGAGATTTGTTTAAAAAGCAGAGAAATTGAAAAACTGAATCTTGTGACCATCTTGTGATCTTATAGCAATTACGACATGCCCTTAATAACGAATTAATTTTTTTCGGATAAATTGAAATTAAATTTCACCTTGCGACCAACGCAACTATTTCTGCATTAGCTTTAATATTCTGAGTATCGTTGACTGCAATACCAGTTAGGAGATTAAAAAGAACAATTGCTATAATGAATATGAATGCCAAAAAAATGATTCGTCCTAATATAGGATCTATATTGAATGGCATATTGCTAGCTTCGAATTCTCCTACCAGCATTAATATTGTCTCAAATACGGACATAAAAGTATTTTCAAATTTTTCAGTTCCTCTAAATAGAATATAAAATGCCAATGCAAAGGCATATATAAGAAATGCGTAAACCGAAAGGAAAAGAGCGAAGTTGGTCAAGATTTTCTTAAAAATTTCAATTTGTGTGGACATCTTCGGTACTTGGCCAATTAATTCGACGAGTTCCCAGGCCGCAAATAATATTACTATTGCACCAATTTGAGCATTGGTGGTTACAAGAAATAAACCAACAAAGCTGATCAATGAGACTTTAAACCAATTTTCTAAGTTTCTGGTGTAGTAGACTAAAAATTAAATGAAAAGAATAAAATTGATTAATGAATTATTAAGGGCGTTGGACCCAAGTGTTAAGCTCCAAATTCTATTCTCCATTTTACTCAACGAAAATTATAGATAAATATTTTTTCGCTCTGTAGCGCTAATCTTTTTTCAAATATAAGACTGCATACAGAGCGGAAAAATATTTAATTTCGATACTTTTTGCATAAAACGAAGAATTCAAAATCTAACTTCAAAATTGGATATTTTCATTTTACTTCGAAAATATTTGAATTAAATATTTTCTCGCTCTGTACGCATGATTCTAGTTAAAAATTGATTAATTCTACAGAGGGAAAAAAATCAAAATTTAATATTTGTTGAGTAAAATGAAGAAATCGAATTTTTATATTAGAACTTGACTCCAACACCCTTAAATTTAGTTCAACTGCAACGTGTTTAATTACACGGAAACCCCGAGTTAACGAACCCCGTTATAGCGGGTTTCTTGACTGTGGAGCCCGCGTTGGAAACACTGATTCACACCTTGACTGTTTACATCATGTAGATTCTAGAAAGCAATTTATAGCAATTTCAGATCATGCCCGAAAAAGTCGCTGTTTCGGGGTTTCCGTTTATTATATCTTACTTGGTGATAAAAGCATATAGAATAATTCCTGGCGGGCAAAAATTACTAGTTGGAGAAATATACATATCCTGAGTATTCCTTCAAATGCTTTAAAAGCATCACTTTTTTCGTCTTCACTCTTCCAGTTTGTAATAATAATAAACCCAACTAAGGTGCAGAAGAATATTAAATAAGTTGCTAAATTGGCATAAAAAACGTGACAAATGCGACTCCATTTTACGTATAAGAACGAAGCGATCAGAGGGTGTTTTAGCATATTCTTAAGAGAATCGTTTTTGGTAATGCAATACAGCGCCTGAACCTCTGTAACAGGCTTTGGTTTCTTCTTAAATAGTGAAGAATGCGTGTTGACATGCCGGGAAGAATGTGATATAAGGCAGTTATAATTGTACTGTATTTCAAAGTCTTCAGTGTGCTCTTTGCTACTTTGAATATGGCCATCAAAGTAAGCTTCTAATGTACTTGGCTTAATGTTAGCCAAGGGAGACACACCAAGTTTATTCAAGTGTCCTATGTAGCTTCCAGCTCGCAATAACCAGTTCACAGCTTCATCACTTTCTGCTCTAGCAGCGTAGTGAAGGGCAGTGTTGCCTTTTTCTGTAAAACGAGAAGGAAATTAGAATCAGAATATATTTCAAACTAGGCAGTGCTCAGTAAACGAAAGAAGATTCGCCATTAATTTAAATAATGCTGGAAGGAATGTGTGATTCTATTTCTATTAATTAATTATTATTAAGAGTGTTGGAGCCAAGTTCCAATCTAAAAATTCGATTTCTTCATTTTACTCAACAAATATTAAATTTGTAATTTTTTTCCCTCTGTAGAATTAATCAACTTTTAACTAGAATTATGCGTACAGAGAAATAAAATATCTGATTCAAATATTTTTTAAGTAAAATGAAAATATTGAATTTTGAAGTCAGATTTTTAATTCTTCGTTTTATGTAAAAAGTATCGAAATTAAATATTTTTTCGCTCTGTACGCAGTCTTATATTTGGAAAAAGATTAGTGCTACAGAGCGAAAAAATATTTATCTATAATTTTTGTTGAGTAAAATGGAGAATGGAATTTTGAGCTTAATATGTGGGTCCAACGCCCTTAAAGCGATTAGAAGGTATCGACGATCCTAAAGTCATTATTTTACGAGAGCCGATCAATTTGAACAATCAGATCAAATTCACAAGTAACCTTGGGCGTCCCTGCAAAAACTACCGGATTGAAAAGTATTAAAAAGATTCAACATGTAATTTTGATGATTTTAACTTCAATTTATGCCGAAATATTTTTCGATTAAGGGCGTTGGAACCAAGTGTTAAGCTCATAATTCCATTCTACATTTTACTCAACGAAAATTATACATAAATATTTTTTCGCTCTGTAGCGCTAATCTTTTTTCAAATATAAGACTGCATACAGAGCGAAAAAATACTTAGTTTCGATACTTTTTGCATAAAATGAAGAATTCAAAATCTGACTTCAAAATTCAATATTTTCATTTTACTTAGAAAATATTTGAATTAGATATTTTCTCGCTCTGTACGCATAATTCTAGTTAAAAATTGATTAATTCTACAGAGGGAAAAAATTTTTAATTTAATATTTGTTGAGTAAAATGAAGAAATCGAATTTTTAGAATAAAACTTGACTCCAACACTCTTAAATAGACTAATGGTGTATTCACTGAGAAGACATTTTTATTTAGTAAAAGGCCGTAGCCGGATAAGCAAGGTTGAACTGCCCCCGCATGGATTTGGTTCATATTTAGGGGGTAAGTTTCTCTCAGTATGAAGCCAATTTACCCCAAGTTTCAAGTTAAAAAAAAAATTTTTACAAAAGTTATAAACAAATTTTGAAAAATTAAAAAAATCAATTTTCTCAAAATTGGCTCAACCGATTTTGATGGTTCAAATATATATTATAGATGATACTAAGACAATTTAAAAAAAAAATTGACACCCAATTCCTTTCAGGAGAAGAGAGTGAAAAAAATTATTGTAATATTGTAATAATTTTTTTTAATATTTCTTTTGTTGCAACGCCGCCAGTTTTTTTCCATAATTTACTTATATCCAAAGTAACAACATATATTTTTTAGGATAAAATCAAAATGGTACTTCATAGTTAAAAAAAAAAAAATAAAATGTAATTTTTGTCCCCTAATTTGTATGTAATTCTATGGGATTCAGGGGCCAACTTAATTTTTAGCTCAAGACTCAATAAATAAATATCATTTGAATAATGTACGTTACACTATTACGTTATAAACTTAATCTTCCTCAGCAAACTGTTTACAGAAAACAGTATGAATCCCGTGATAGAAGAAGACAGTGAAGAAGATTAAGTTTATAGCGTAATAGTGTAACGTACATTATTCAAATGATATTTATTTATTGAGTCTTGAGCTAAAAATTAAGTTGGCCCCTGAATCCCATAGAATTACATACAAATTAGGGGACAAAAATTACATTTTATTTTTTTTAACTATGAAGTACCATTTTGATTTTATCCTAAAAAATATATGTTCTTACTTTGGATATAAGTAAATTACAGAAAAAAACTGGCGGTGTTGCAACAAAAGAAACATTAAAGAAAAATTATTACAATATTACAATAATTTTTTTCACCCCCTTCTCCTGAAAGGAATTGGGTGTCAATTTTTTTTTTAAATTGTCTTAGTATCATCTATAATATATATTTGAACCATCAAAATCGGTTGAGCCAATTTTGAGAAAATTGATTTTTTTAATTTTGAAAAATTAAAAAAATCAATTTTCTCAA
>CAJFCP010000130.1:8259-25935 GCA_904066005.1 Synergus itoensis | reverse complement strand
CGGTGTTGCAACAAAAGAAACATTAAAGAAAAATTATTACAATATTACAATAATTTTTTTCACCCCCTTCTCCTGAAAGGAATTGGGTGTCAATTTTTTTTTTAAATTGTCTTAGTATCATCTATAATATATATTTGAACCATCAAAATCGGTTGAGCCAATTTTGAGAAAATTGATTTTTTTAATTTTTCAAAATTTGTTTATAACTTTTGTAAAAAATTTTTTTTTAACTTGGAACTTGGGGTAAATTGGTTTCATACTGAGAGAAACTTACCCCCTAAATATGAACCAAATCCATGCGGGGGCAGTTCAACCATGCTTATCCGGCTACGGCCTTTATTGATCTAAATATGTAATTGTAATAATTATAGTTCATTGGTTTCATCGTTTCAAATTATCGATAATTAAGCAGAAGAATACCATCATCCAATGTCACGTCGATGTTCTTCCGAGCGAGGATATGCCAAATAAATTTGAGACGCTGAGTTCGATGGTCATCAATCAATCTTATAGGTGTCGTTAATAATTGGCAAGCTGTAATAATTAGTTTTTGCCCCAAAGTGGAATCATTTTTTAGTATCTCTTTAAAGACTTCATAATGAGCACTTTGCAAAGCAATTTCAGCAGCTTTGAAAAGATCTAATTTCTCTTCATTCAACTCTTGTCTCTTAATTAATTCTACAACAGTCTTAAGAAGATTATGACTAGTCGCTATTCTTATCAGTTCAGCTTCATTGATAAATTCTTCAGGCATTACTAATGCTAAGTTCTTTAAAAAATTGTTCTCATCATTTGCGGCTAAAAAGTATTTTAAGAAATTAAAGTCTATTTTCCTAAATTGTTCTAGAGGCAGATCTATGTCCGGAAAATTCTCCTGTATGATATTTCTGGTTGTTTTTTTTCTGAAGTCTTTAAATGTGTCGATATCTAGAGGAACTTCATAGCCTTTACTAAATTCCAGAATCAGAACGACGATTTCTTTTTTCTTTCCAGATGCGGCTAGGTGAAGGGCGGTGACATTTTTCGCATTGGGAATATCCGGTCTGGCTTTCCCATTCAAGAGTAATTGAACGCAGTTCAAATCATTATTTTTCACCGCAATATGCATTGCTGTTTGTTCTTGCACCTCCAAGTTGGGGTTGATGGGTGGATTTTGCAGAAGTACCTTTTTAGTGAAGACGCTTTTTTAATTCTAAAATTCGTTAAGGGTGTTGGAGGCCAATCCCTATTGAAAAACTTGACATAAAAAATGACGTAAAAAATTACGTCAAAAATGAAGTAAAAAATGAAGTCAAAAATGAAGTAAAAAACGACGTAAAAAATGACATCACGAATTGGGATAGTTTTTGACGTCACTTTTTACGTCACTTTTTACGTCATTTTTTACGTCATTTTTACGTCATTTTTACGTCATTTTTTTTTTTTAATTAAAAAAACTTTACAAATCTATTTATTTTATTTCTTTCGGGGAACTGTAATAAAAACGCAATTGAGTAGCAGATGTAGTTTCAGAATGTAGTTTCAGAACCTATTTCTATTTATTAGGATTCGTAAAACTTCTTTTTTCATAATTCTTGTTTATAAAATAAGAGGTTTCGAATCTAGGTACATTATCAGTAGATTTTAAAACAAATAATAAGTTTGTGCTACTCAATTGCGTTTTTATTACAGTTCTCTGAAAGAAATAAAATAAATAGATTTATAATGTTTTTTTAATTAAAGACAAAAAAAATGACGTAAAAAATGACGTAAAAAGTGACGTCAAAAACTATCCTAATTCGTGATGTCATTTTTTGCGTCGTTTTTGACTTCATTTTATACCTCATTTTTGACGTAATTTTTTACGTCTATTTTTACGTCATTTTTTACGTCATTTTTTACGTCAAGTTTTTCAATAGGGAAGTTTTAATCTAAAAATTCGATTTCTTTATTTTACTCAACAAATATTAAATTTGGAATTTTCTCCCTCTGTAGAATTAATCAATTTTTAACTAGAATTATGCGCATAAAGCGAGAAAACATCTGATTTAATTTGGTTGAAGTATCAGACGTCTAGTCTGACGAAAATTTTTATTTTATTTTTTGGCATTTTTTGGATTAGGATTATCTTAAAAGTTCCCAAAATCATTTTATTTTTATCTATTTTCTACTAGAAACTTACCCGGCGTTGCCCGGGTTTTTAAGAAATTTCAAGGGATTTTATAGATATTTTAAGTGATTTTTCATTTTAAGGAATTTCAAGGTATATCTTAAGAAAAGGCAAAGGATATTTAAAAGAATTAAAAACAGTTTAAGGATTTTCAAGACTTTTCACTAGATTTCAAGGGATTTTTATAAAAGTTTGAAAGAGTTATCAAAAGATTGTTCCAGAGATTTTTAGAAATTTCTATAGATTTCACAAGATTTCAAGACATCTTAAAGGATTTTATCAAATTTTAAGTAACTTTAAGGAATTTCAAGGGATTTCAATGAGATTTTAGTGATAAGTGATTGTAAGGAATTTCAATATATTTCAAAAGAATTCAAGAGAGTTTAAAAATTTTCAAAAGATTTCAGAACATTTTAAGTGATTTTATGAAATTTTAAGGAATTTACTCTAATGTGGAGTAATTCAAATGAAATCTCTTAAAATCACTTAACATTACCTGAAATTAAAAACAAAAAATAAATCTTCTGTAAATGTTTTAAAATTGTTTAAAATATATCAAAATTCCTTAAAATTCGTTAAAAGCAGTTAAAATGTCTTAAAATTTTGTGAAATCTCTGAAAAAAATCTAATGATAATTCTTTGCAACTTTTTAAAAAATCCATTAAAATGACTAGAAATCCCTTGTAATCCTTTTATAATTTTCAATCTCCTGAAATTCCTCTAAATTCTCTAAAATTGATCCTAGTAAATAATTAAAAATTTTGGGTTTTGTGAACAGTGGAAACTTTTTTTCTTGTTATTATTCCAATAAATGTAAAAAAAATCGTCAGACTAGACGTCTGAAACTTCAACGCAATTTTGATTCAAATATTTCTTAAGTAAAATAAAAATACTCAATTTTTAAGTTATATTTTGAATTCTTCGTTTTATGCAAAAAGTATCGAAATTAAATATGTTTTCGCTCTGTACGGAGTCTTATATTTGAAAAAAAGATTAGCGCTACAGAGCGAAAAAATATTTATCTATAATTTTCGTTGAGTAAAATGGAGAATGGAATTTTCTTGGAAAACTTGGGTCAAACGCCTTTAAAATAAATATATTTAGATTTTTTAATTAGAAATTCCTTACTCGTACAACATCTGCATGGCCATTTTCGACAGCAAAATGAAGTGGTGCTCTACCCCAACTTTCATTAATTTTGTTAATATCTTCAAGTTGCTCTAAATTCTCAAGTATTAGAGTGACGTACTCTAATAATCCTTGAACACATGCAATTTCCAAAAGGGTTTTCTCTTCTGGCGGGAGATAAGTGTAATTTAAAATCTCTGAGCGCGGATGTTCCTTCAAACCTTTATTCAAAAAACTTTTAAAGGCGGCATAATGCCTTGTATATAGACTTTCCAGAAGTAATTGATGAATATTTAACGTTGGGTCAACCAGCGAATTTATTTCAAAAAACTCCTCAAAATTCATGATTCTCTCGATAAATCTATCATTTACGTATTTTTAATAGAATGTAAAAAATTTTAACCCCAAGAACTCTAAATTTCTAGACTATATGTCAAAATCTGGACCAATCTGGACTTTGTGTCTGACGTTGGTTTTAGTGTGATATTCATTCGATATGTTACGCTCCAGGGATTTAATCTTTCAAATTTTGAGTGTATACTAGATTTCAAGAGATTTCAAAATTTTTTTAGGAATATTAAATATTGCCGAAAAATTCAAAATAATTTTAAGTGATTTTTAAGAATTTTTAAGAATTTCGTGACATTTTAAAATCCCACAAAAAATTTTTTTAAAGTTTTAAAATTTTTCAAGAAATTTAAAAGACTTTAAGACATTTTATGGAATTTTAACAGATTGCAAGAGATTTAAAAATTTTTAATTTAAAATTTTTTAAAAATTTAAACATTTTTAAAGAAATTTAAAAGATTTTAAGATTTTATAGAATTACAACAGATTGAAAGTCGTGTTTTCCATTTAGATGTTATGAAAAATATTTTTTATATTCTTTGCTTACAAATATATACAAAGAATTCGACATTTCCTCACAATTTTCTCATTATTAAATATTACGAACATTTCTCATTTCAGTATTAAAATCAGTCGAATGTATTTAAACAGATCATCCTACGTTTGCAAGAATTACTTCGTTAAATACATTTACGCTTAATAAAATAGGATTCTCTGAAGACTTACATATAATCTTATTTTAGCTATCTTATTCTATCAAATACATATTTTTGGCATTTCTTTACTGAACAAGTTAAAATTGGAAGGATTGACTCTTAAGGGTGTTGGAGCCAAGTTCTAATCTAAAAATTCGATTTCTTCATTTTACTCAACAAATATTAAATTTGGAAATCTTTCCCTCTGAAAATTTTCAATTTTGAAGTTGGGTTTTGAATTCTTCGTTTTATACAAAAAATATCGAAACTAAATATTTTTTCGCTCTGTACGCAGTCTTATATTTGAAAAAAGATTAGTGCCACAGAGCGAAAGAATATTTATCTAAAATTTTCGTTGAGTAAAATGGAGAATAGAATTTTGAGCTTAACACTTGGGTCCAACGCTCTTAAACGTCTGAATTATAAAATATATACTTGACAATATATTAATACTTAATACGTTATTAAGGCTTCTGTAGATTAATTATGCATTATTTTACAAAAAAATATTAAAAAATCGTTCCCAGTGCTAAAAACTTTAAAAGTTATTAAATCCTAGTTTTTTAAACATATAAAAATCAATTACACTTTCAGTTTAATTCAATTTTTTTTCTTTTTTTTTTTCCTATACAAGAATATTTATCTATCTCCAATCTCATCCTCGTAATTATTAGCGTCATTGTTATTATTCCCCCGAGAATATTCTCGCAAATTCTGAAGAATGGATTCAATTTTCTCCAGTCTTTTCGCGACTGAGTCAAGTTCGAAAATTACTCTTTCTTCTGTCGAAACACGACCGCGTTGAGAAAGAATTTTTTTCGCACTGGCTGTGATCGATGCGTCCAATTTGAGAGTTGCGAACTTCGTAGACTTAAAATTTCTTCGGCCTTGAAGAAGAATTTCGTGATTTTTGTACGGTTTGACGCTTAGTTTTCCTTCAGGTAAATATTTGGGGAAGATTAAAATCCGCTTGGCAAGAAAAGCGAGTGGATTTAGCTTCGGGCTTTGAAGAATAGGTTGCAAACAACAGCCACATCGATTTTTGGGGAAAAACGGAAGTCCGACTGCAACTCCTTCTGCGTATGAAACCAACTTCGTCCTGAAAAATGATGAAAATAATATATTTAGGGTTTCTTATGTTTTATCTTAAATTAAAATTCTTTAAAGGCGTTGGAGCCAAGTGTTAAACTCAAAATTCCATTCTCCATTTCACTCAACGAAAATTTAAATATTTTTTCGCTCTGTAGCACTAATCTTTTTTCAAATACAAGACTGTGTACAGAGCGAAAAAATATTTAGTTTCGATACTTTTTATATAAAACGAAGAATTCAAAATCTGACTTCAAAATTCAATATTTTCATTTTATTTAAAAAATATTTGAATTAGATATTTTCTCGCTCTGTGCGCATAATTCTACTTAAAAATTCATTAATACTGCAGAGGGAAAAAATTCCAATTTTAATATTTGTTTAGTAAAATGAAGAAATCGAATTTTTAGATTAGAACTTGGCTCCAACACCCTTCAAATCCTAGAACCTGTCTGAAAAGTTTTCAAATCTTTAAGATTTTTAGAAATTTTTAGAAATTCGCTGGAATGTAATGGAACCTTTAAAATTATTTTTAATCTGTTAAAATGTCATATAAAATATTTTTAAATTTGATTTAATATCCCTTGTAATCTTTTAAAATCTTCTTAAGGGCGTTGGACCCAAGTGTTAAGCTCAAAATTCCATTTTCTATTTTACTCAACGAAAATTATAGATAAATATTTTTTCGCTCTGTAGCGTTAATCTATTTTCAAATATAAGACTGCATACAGAACGAAAAAATATTTAATTTCGATACTTTTTGCATAAAACGAAGAATTCAAAATCTAACTTAAAAATGGAGTATTTTTATTTTACTTAAAAAATATATGAATTAGATATTTTCTCGCTCTGTTCGCATAATTCTAGTTAAAAATTGATTAATTCTACAGAGGGAAAAAATTCCAATTTTAATATTTGTTAAGTAAAATGAAGAAATCGAATTTTTAGATTAGAACTTGGCTCCAACACCTTTAAATCATTTAAATCTATTTTGAAATATTCTGAAATCGTTTAAAACTTCTTAAATCTTTTGAAATCCTCGGAAATAATCTCCATTTTCTTTATGTATTTTGAAATAACTTGAAATCTCTTGAAATATTTTAGTTTTTTAAAATCCTTTGCAATTCTGAAAAATTTTTTGAAATTTCTCTAAATGTGAAATCTCCAAAAAATACTTGAAATTTTATACAATCATTTGAAATTAAAGAAAATTCTTTAGCATTACAAGAAATTCTTTTACAACTTTTTTCTTGTCGAGAAATTTAAAGGATTGCAAGAAATTTTAAGGCTGTTGGAGCGCTGGAACAAAAAATGAAAAAAAAAAACAAAAAAATGGTGAAATCTATGGAATCACTCAAATCTCCCACCTCACGTTTTACGTTCGATGACAAAATTGTGTGTTTATCACTAAAAATAAAATTTTTGTTCACATTTTTTTTGCAATCTTTATAATATGCCCTTAAGGGTGTTAGAGCCAAGTTCTAATCTAAAAATTCGATTTCTTCATTTTACATAACAAATATTAAATTTAGAATTTTTTCCCTCTGTAGAATTAATCAATTTTTAACTAGAATTATGCGTACAGAGCGAGAAAATATCTAATTCAAATATTTTTTAAGTAAAATGAAAATATTCAATTTTGAAGTTAGATTTTGAGTTCTTCATTTTATGCAAAAAGTATCGAAATTAAATATTTTTTCGCTCTGTATGCAGTCTTATATTTGATAAAAGATTAGTCCTACAGAGCGAAAAAATATTTATTTATAATTTTTGTTGAGTAAAATGGAGAATGGAATTTTGAGCTTAACACTTGGGTCCAACGCCCTTAAGGGTGTTGGAGGCAAATTCTAATCTAAAAATTCGATTTCTTCATTTTACTTAATAAATATTAAATTTAGGATTTTTTCCCTCTGTAGAATTAATCAATTTTTAACTAGAATTATGCGAACAGAACGAGAAAATATCTAGTTCAAATATTTTTTAAGTAAAATAAAAATATTCAATTTTGAAGATAGATTTTGAATTCTTCGTTTCATGCAAAAAGTATTGAAATTAAATATTTTTTCGCTGTATATGCAGTCTTACAATTTGAAAAAATATTAGTAAAATGAAAATATTGAATTTTGAATTTAGATTTTGAATTCTTCGTTTTATGCAAAAAGTATCGAAATTAAATATTTTTTCGCTCTGTATGCAGTCTTATATTTGATAAAAGATTAGTCCTACAGAGCGAAAAAATATTTATTTACAATTTTTGTTGAGTAAAATGGAGAATGGAATTTTGAGCTTAACACTTGGGTCCAACGCCCTTGAGGGTGTTGGAGCCAAATTCTAATCTAAAAATTCGATTTCTTCATTTTACTCAACAAATATTAAATTTGTAATTTTTTTCCTCTGTAGGATTAATCAATTTTTAACTAAAATTATGCGTACAGAGCGAGAAAATATCTAATTCATATATTTTTTAAGTAAAATAAAAATACTCCATTTTTAAGTTAGATTTTGAGTTCTTCATTTTATGCAAAAAGTATCGAAATTAAATATTTTTTCACTCTGTATGCAGTCTTATATTTGGAAAAAGATTAGCGTTACAGAGCGAAAAAATATTTATTTATAATTTTCGATGAGTAAAATGGAGAATGGAATTTTGAGTTTAACACTTGGGTCCAGGGCCCTTCAAGGAGAAGTGTTCAAGAGTGTACAGGAATTTTACCATATTTTTGAATTAATAATTGAGCGTTTTAATATGGCTCGGGTCTGAAACGAACTACGATAAACAAATAAGGTGCCAAAAAAAGCGATAAACTGATTGCAGGATAAAAATGGAATCAGAATAATAATCGATTGGAAAACTTTAAAAATGAATTTTCCCTAATACTGTTCGTTGTACTTAGTTAAAAACTGCTTTTATATACTAAAAAAGAAATAGAAAAATTATTACCTCGAAATTAAGCTGACTAGCTCAGCCTCAGCGAGAATCTCTTGCGTATCGCTCACTGCAAGTCCAGTTAATAAATTGAAGAGAACTATAGCAATCAGGAACTCGAATAGGACGAAAATTAAATGTCCCAAAATAGGATACATCACGAAGGGAATGTTACTGGCTTCAAATTCTCCCGTCAACATAACAATGGTTTTAAAAATTGACTGTGGCGCGTTTGGAAAAGGCTTATTGTCTTCGTCGCCTTCTTTGAAGAGTGTGTAGAAGGCCAGAGCGAATGAGAGTATTAAGAAAGCATATAAAAATAAAAATTTAACAAAGTTGACTGAGACTGTTTTGAAAATTTCTATTCCAGTCGACATCTTGGGATGCTGACCAATCAACACTACGAGTTCCCACGCCGAGAGTAAGATAACTATGGCCCCAACCTGGGCATTACTTGTAAATAGAAAAACTGCTGCGAGGATTATTAAAGCCACTTCGAGCCAGTTTTCAAAACTCGTGATATAATGACCTGCAAAAATATTATTATAAAATCAGATAAAATATCATTACAAGCCTATAGAGTACACACTATTGAATAACAATGTACAAAATTTCAAAAAATGGAATTCTGTATTCAAGCATCGACCAGAATTACGTTGGATGAACAAAAATTAGTAGCAGATTTCAAAATTTCAATGATTTCAAAAGGTTTCAAGACAGTTCAAATCATTTTAAGGTATAAAATGATTTATTTAGGAATTTAAGGAATTTTGTGGAATTTAAAAGTATTAAGGGCGTTGGACCCAAGTGTTAAGCTCAAAATTCTATTCCCCATTTTACTCAACGAAAATTATAGATAAATATTTTTTTCGCTCTGTAGCGCTAATCTTTTTTCAAATATAAGACTGTATACAGAGTGAAAAAATATTTAATTTCTATAATTTTTGCATAAAACGAAGAATTCAAAATCTAACTTTAAAATTAAATATTTTTATTGTACTTATAAAATATTTTAATTAGATATGTTCTCGCTCTGTACGCATAATTTTAGTTAAAAATTAATTAATTCTACAAAGGGAAAAAATTCTAAATTTAATATTTTTTGAGTAAAATGAAGAAATTGAATTTTTAGATTAGAACTTGGCTCCAACATCCTTAAACATTTTTTAAAAGCATTTTAATAGATTCTGTGGAACATTGATGAATTTCGTGGAATTTTAAGAGATTTTATAAATGATTTCAAAGGATTTCGAAAGATTTTAAGACATTTTAAAAGATTTCAAAAGATTTTAAGATATACTACAACATTTACTTAGGATTTTTAAGGGATTTTGTGGAATTTTATAGTATCGAAAAATTTTTTAATGAATTCTGAAGGAATTAAAATTTTCTTAAATGAATTTTAAGAGATTTTATGGAATTTTGATGAATTTTGTGGAATTTTAAAAGATTTTAAATAATTTCAAAGGATTTCTAAAAATTCCTAGAAATTTAAAAATATTTCAAAAGATTTGAAAGTATTTAAAAAAAATTTCACCTTTTCAAAATATTCTAAGGTATATAACATTTATTTAGAAATTTTAAAGAATTTTTGTGAATTTAAAAGTACCTACCAACAGATTTCTAGAAATTTTAAGACATTTTGAGAAATTTAATTTAAATGTGAAAAGATTTTTTAAATGAATTTTAAGGGTCTTTTTGGATTTTGAAGAAATTTCAAAAGTTTTCCTCTGGAGTTTTTAAAATTCGTGAACTTTTTGGAATTTTATATAATTAATTTACGTTTTTAGATTAAACAAAGATTCATTACGGTGATTTTTGTTAATCCAACGTTTGTCTGGCTTGATGATCAAATTTGAATTTAAATGGCTAAAAGGTGTTTTTTTATAGCATTATTTTCGACGTAGAATTAAAAAATTAAAAAAAAATATAGAAAAATTTTTATTATTTTATTTATTTCCGTATAAAAAATAATAAAAAATAAAGACAAATTTTGGACTTTGAGAAAGTGTTTATTAAGTTGAAATTATTTAAATTTTGCCTTTAAAATTGATCTTCTTCTGCAATTTTTATTGTTTCTCATTGGCAATTTTTGTGTACACTTTTTTTACGATACTAAACAAACTCTCGTGTGGATTTACCGATATCTTGAATACTTGAAAAAATAAAAATTCTAAATAGCTCAAAAATGTTTCTATATATATTTTTTAATACGTTACGTCATTCTACGTATATAAAAAATATAAATACGCTATAAATATAAATCTACGATATAAAAAAATCAACACCTTTTAGCCATTTAAATTTAAACGGGTTAAAATTTCGGTGGTGTCTCCCCTTAAGGGCATGCTCTACGGTGACGACGTAACCAATTTTTTAGCGCTCACCATGTCCAAACGGAATCATATATCGCTCTCAAAATTTGGAATATAAGAAATGAGATATTAAATTGCGTTTGTATATTTAGTTGTAGTCAAAATTTTGAAAAAAATCAAGTCGGTAAAGTAGGAATCTGATTTTTTTCAAAATTATGGCTCCAACTAAATATACAAACGTAATTTAATGTCTCATTTTCTATATTCCAAAGTTTAAAAGCGATATATCATTCCATTTGGACATGGTGAACGCCAAAAAAAAATTTTTCACAACTAAGCGCAGAGCATGCCCTTAAGGAAATTTTAAATATGTCTCACCTGGTGAAGACAGACATTGAAAGAATTCTCTCACAGCGAGAAGAACTATTGCTGCAATAGTTACAACCCAAAAGATTCCTTCCTCTGCTGTAAAAACTTCCTTCCTCTCCGCCTCACTTTTAGCGTTTGCGAAGACAATATAGGAGTTTAACAATATGTAAAAGAGTAAATAGAAAGCCAAATTCAGATACAAGATGTAACGAATTCTACTCCATTTAATGAATAAAAAGGAGGAGAGGAGAGGATGTTTTAAGAGATGTTTCAGAGCCTTGTTCTCTGCTATATATCGTAGGGCCTGCATTTCTGTGGAAGCTTTCATCAAATTCATTTTTTTAGAGCCTAATAGAGGTTCCTCGATCTCATGATTGGGAGTATGAGGCATGAGACAGTGATAATCGAAGTGGATTTCGTAGTCATCTGAGCGTTCATTACTGCTTTGAAGACAGTCGTCGAAATAATCGGAGAGTGTTGCAGGGCTGATATGTGCAAGAGGAGGAACGCCCAAACGGTTTTGATGCCCGATGTAACTTCCTGCTCGCAGCAAAAGGTCTACGGCTGCAGAATTTTCGGCCCTTGCAGCATAATGCAAGGGAGTGTTGCCTTTCTCTATTAAAGAAAAAAAAATGATTAATCAGTATTAAAATTTGTGAAAATATCTAAATATTCTTAGAAATCCTCAAAAAATTCCACGAAATCCTTAAAACTTTTACAAAATTTTTAAAAAATCAGAAAAATATCTTGAAACTCTTTAACATTTTTAGAAATCTCATAAAATACAATGAAATCCTTTAAAATTTCACAAATTTTTTTTATAAAACTCATAAAAATCTCTTATATTCTTTTAAAATGCCTTAAAATCCCTTAAAATTTCATGAAATCCTTAAAAATCCACGAAATCTTTTGAAAATCAGAAAAACCTCTTGAAATCCCTAAAACTTTGCCCTGTAAAAAGGAGAGCATTGAAGGGCATCAAAAGGCATATAATGGCATTGAGCATTTAATGCCACCCTATGCGAATCAATTCCGTTTTTGTCCTGAATGCCAATTAATGCTCTTTATGGATTAAAACTGATTTCATTTGAATTCATTTGAATGCGCAGAATTTTAAGACATTGAACTGACTTCTTTCTAATGCCGTTGAGAAAATTCAAAGTTAACAAATTAATGCCATTTAATGATATATATATATATCGTCAAAGTTTTAGGGATTTCAAGAGATAGAATTTAAAAGGATTTTGAAAGTTATAACTTTCAAAATCCTTTTAAATTCTACGAAATCTCTTGAGTCATAAAAATCTTTTGAAATTCCTCAATAAAATTACCTGACAAACCTTAAAACCCTTCAAAATCCGTACAATATTTTAAAAATTATAAAAATCTCCTGAAATTCGTTAAAATTCGTGAAAAACTCTTAAAATTCGTAGAAACTTTTGGAACTTCCTTAAAATTCGACCATAATATTCCCTTTATATCCTTTAAAATTCATTAAAATTATTAAAATTCTCATCAAATTCCAGGCAATCTGTTAATATTTCACAAAATCTTTTATAAATCATAAAAATCCCTCGAATTCTCTTAAAATCATTTAAAAATCGTCAAAATTCCTTACAATACGTTAAAATCTCTGAAAATTCCTCGAAATTCCACGAAAAATTTTTTAATTTCTTAAAACCCTATAGAAACTGTTTGAAATCTCTTAAAGTTTCACACAAAACATTCCAAATCCCTTAAAATTCGTTGAAATATCCGAGTAGAAATTTTTCTGTGACCCCGATCGGGCCCAGATTGGGGAATCTGGCCCCGATCGGGTCCAGATCGGGGGATTTCAGACCAGGGATGAAACACACGGCCCGACCAGGCCCAGACCTGGTCCGATCGGGGCCCGATCGGGCCGGGCGTTTCATCACAGGTCTGGGTCAGGTTTGGAAATTTCTACACGGGTATCTTAAAATTTCTCCAAATTTTTTCAAATTTTCTTTCAAAATTTGAAAAAATTGACTTTCAAAATCCATTAAAATCCTACAAAGTTCTCTCAAATATCTCTTAAAATTGCAAGAACTCTTTTAAAATTCCACGAAATACCGTGAAATCCTTTAAAGTTCTACGAAATCATCTGGAAATTCTAAAATTCTTTTGAATTTAGTCAAAATTACTTGGAAAGCGTCAAAATCGCTTAAAATTCTTAGAAATCCTAAAAAAATTCCACGAAATCCTTAAAACTTTTACAAAATTTTTAAAAAATCAGAAAAATATCTTGAAATTCTTTAAAATTTTTATAAATCTCCTAAAATACCATGAAATCCTTTAAAATTTCACAAAATTTCAGTCATAAAAATTTATATGACTCAAGAGATTTCGTAAAATTTAAAAGGATTTTGAAAGTTATCGTCCAATTTTTAGGGATTTCAAGAGGTTTTTCTGATTTTCAAAAGATTTCGTGGATTTTTAAGGATTTCATGAAATTGTAAGGGATTTTAAGGCATTTAAAAAGAATTTAAGAGTTTTTGATAAGTTTTATTCAAAATTTGTGAAATTTTAAAGATTTTCATGGTATTTTATGAGATTTCTAAAAATTTTGAAGAATTTCAAGATATTTTTCTGATTTTTTTTAAATTTTGTAAA
Source organism: Synergus itoensis (assembly GCA_904066005.1). Taxonomy (NCBI): domain Eukaryota; kingdom Metazoa; phylum Arthropoda; class Insecta; order Hymenoptera; family Cynipidae; genus Synergus; species Synergus itoensis. Next base: position 12,285 of record CAJFCP010000130.1, on the reverse strand, counting down.
AGTTTTAAGGATTTCGTGGAATTTTTTGAGGATTTCTAAGAATTTTAAGCGATTTTGACGCTTTCCAAGTAATTTTGACTAAATTCAAAAGAATTTTAATGAATTTTAAATGTTGGAATTTGGAAAATTTGGAGGAATTTTAAGATATTTCAACGAATTTTAAGGGATTTGGAAGATTTTGTATGAAACTTTAAGAGATTTCAAACAGTTTCTAGGATTTTAAGGAATTTACAAATTTTTCCTGGAATTTCAAGGAATTTTCAGAGATTTTAACGTATGTATTGTAACGAATTTTGACGATTTTTAAATGATTTTAAGAGAATTCAAGTGATTTTTATGAATTGTAAAAGATTTTGTGAAATATTAAAAGATTGCCTGGAATTTGATGAGATTCCGAATAATTTAAAAGAATTTTAAAAGATATTAAGCGAATATTATCGTCGAATTTTAAGGAAGTTCCAAAAGTTTCTACGAATTTTAACGAATTTCAGGAGATTTCCCCCCCTAGATCCGGGGGGCAAACCGGGGCGCCTGCCGCGGGCGGCAATTTCAGGGGGCGCAAAATTCATAAATTTTAGAAAGATTAAACGTGTAGTTTTTTTTTTTAAATCTTCAAAAATTGCTGTTTTTTTCACCCGAGAAACTAGCATAGCCCCTTAAAGTGCTCCCATTTAAAAACTATTAGAGATATCGATTTAAAATTTTGGGTACTTATTTTTAGGATGATTAGATATGGAAAAATGCAAAAAAAATCGATTTTTTGAAAATGAGAAACTAGCATAGCCCCTTAAGAAGGAATACAAAATAATCGCGCGTTTAGCGCGTGTGTTGGTTTACTATTTCTATAAAATTTCAAGGGAACCTAATACGGAATTAGAAAGAGATAGACAAATATAGACAAGAAATAGAAAGAGGGAGGGGCTATATTCCATCCTATCACTCGGTTATTCTTATCTATTCCTTTTTGTCTCCTTGTCAATCTGGTTACTTTGTCCCTCAAAAATACTTTGAAGCAGGGCCGTGCATAAGGGGGGGGGGTTTGGGGTTCAATCCCCCCCATAGACAAATTAAAATTAAAAATGCGATTTTAGTTTACATCAAAGACGATCGTTTGAAGGAAATTTTTTTATTGTAACATATGAATTAATCATAAAAATATTTCAACCCCCCCTCCAACATGAATTCCTGCGGACGGTCCTGCAGTTTGAGGCTTGGGGGGCCTGTTGGGGACTTCGAGTGTAGTATAGGAGGCCTTGCTTATAGTCTGATAAGAATATGTATGTAGGGTTGTAAAATTTCATGAAACTTTGGTCCAATGAAAAGTTTCATGAAACTTTGAGGGTCTCGTGAAACATTTCAATGTTTCAATGATGGCGGCGGGAAAATTCAAAATAAGCACCAAATGCCTTTCTTGAAGCATTTTTAAGTGTTTATGTAACAATTTAACAGTTTTCTTCAACATATTCACAAATATCATAGTTTTACTAAAGAAATATTAAATAATATTCCAAAACAAGTTAAATTTGCGGCACCGTCGACAGCTGACCTGATTTCCGCGCATGCGCAATGAGAAGTTCCCCTCCTTTACCACAAAAGTTTCATGAAACAATGAAACTTTGACAGTGAAACATTTGAAAGTTTCAAGTGAAAGTTTCAATGTTTCAATGAAACGTTTCATTGCTCAGGGGCCATCCATAAACCACGTGGACAGTTTTTCACCACTTTTTGACCCCCCCCCCCCCCTCCCCCCATCGTGGACAGAATCCCATGTATAATTTTTTGAATATACATGGATCGTGGAATTTTGTCATACCCCCCCTCCCCCCATAATCTGTCCACGTAGTTTATGGATGGCCCCTCACAACCCTATATGTATGGTAAAGAGAAGGAACGACGAAAGAGCAGACCAATCAGAAGAGGGCCTATTAAACCATCTCTCTCTTGACCGTAGCATTAATATCAAATTAGGTTCACGCGCATCAGCCCTTCCTAATTCTTGTACGATTACGATTCCTTAAATTCATTCACTTCGCTGAAACTTTCTCTTTTCGATCTGTAAGCTTGATGTGCAACACGTTAGCAGATAATTTGTCACGAGATAGCAGATAATTCGTCACGATAATACTTCCTGTTAAGGTAGAACTTGAATCTTTTATTTAATAATCTAGCCAAGTTTCTGTTATTATTTTATATCCTGCTATTTGCTTTTTGATTACTTAGTCCTTTATATATTATTGTTATTTTAACTTCTTGGATAAAATCATTCCTAAATCTTTATTGATTGTATTACCATGATTTGCCTGTAATTTATTATTATAATCTGCAATGCCGGATGCGGAATTCCTTGTCGACCCTTTTTTTTGAAACCCCAAAATCTATTTTTTTTTATAATATGTAATACTGAAATATCAAATCGCTATATTGAATTCCCCGGACTTATTTTGTATCGTGCATTTATTTTCTCGATCAACCTTGAATTTTCGACCATCAAATTACTGAACTATTGCGATCACTGTCTCGAGAATCTAAAACCTAAAATCAAATTATCCTGAATTATATATTATTTGTTAGTATTTTGTGCATTTAACACTTAAAGTTATTAAATTCTCGAACCCTCCTTTGATTTGCACTTCATTAATTCATTTTATTAGACCCCTTTTAATTGTATAATTTTTTATCCTTCACTGTGATTTAAATCATGTTACTTCATTTTATTGAGACACTTTTGATTGTATAAATTTAGATTCTTCCTATGTTTTAAATCCTATTAATTAACTTTTATTAGAACCCTCTTTGATTGAATATTTCTCGATCCCTCTCCTGATTTTAAATTTTTAATATAATTTTAATCAAATTATATTATTTTCGTTTTTTCCCCTTTAACTTAAGTTTATAGTCATTTTCCACATTTCAAGATTTTTATTATCTTCTTTTATATATATTTTATTGAATCTGTTAATCCTGAGATCCAATTTAAGAACTATTAAACTATTGTTTGATTAATCATTTAAGAAATTTTACAAGGCTCAATTTTTCATTTCTCAAGTTTTAAATTCTAGAAATTCTATACAAATTTGTATTTAATTCGTACTATTTATTCGTAATATTTTTAAGTAATTATGGAAAGGTTATATTTCCCCGAAATTGAGTATTTATAGATATCGCGACATTGAATTTTGTGGTAGGCACTCCAGATTGTTGACATGAACAGTTGAACACCTGTATTTATATACTCGTCATTGGTCGTAGAGAGAGTGGAAACCTGGCGAAAGCTTTGGATTAAAATTCATTCCGAATCAATCCGAAATTTTCCGGATCATTCCAAAAATTTGTATCCGAACTAAACAAAATTTGTATCCGATCTAATCCGAAGACCATTCAAAATCATTCCGACCTTTAATCCGAGTAAATCCGATCAATCCGAACTAATCAGCATTAATCCGAACTTTCAATCCGAGTAGATCCGGTCGATCCAAATTTTTCGGAATCATTCGGATTGACCGTATTAATTCGGATTAACCGGATTCATTCGGATTAAAGGTCGGATTTATTTTGAATGGTCTTGGAATAAACTTAATGTTCATTGCAATCGAAATTTCGAATCATAATGATTCTTCTGTTAATTTAAATAATAATTCTTTGGAGTTTCAAAATAATTGCAACATTTCAGAAGTCTTTTCTATTTTTTTTTATTTGGGGCCATCCATATAGCACGTGGACAATTTTTCACTACTTTTTGACTCCCCCTCCCCCCTTCGTGGACAGCCGTGGAATTTTGACGAACACCCCCCTCCTCCCGCCTATTCTGTCCACGTGGACATATTTTGTGAAATACATATATACATATTATTGGTCTTCAAAAGCAAGGAGGCCAAAAGGTTTGGTCCACTTAGAACCTTAGAACTCTTTCCAGGACCGAGTAAAACCTGGTTACAACCCATGTAGAACCCTATTGGTGCACAATTTCTTGACCCATTTAGATCCCTTCTTGATCCATTTAGAACCCTTTAGAACCTTTTAGAACCT
>CAJFCP010000129.1:990459-1047314 GCA_904066005.1 Synergus itoensis | reverse complement strand
TTTAATATCTAGGTCACCATTCCCTAAAACTTTCAAGATATTAACCGGTACAATTCATTTTTCTCAAGAATAAAATTCAAAAGGTTACTAGAAATTTTCCACGTAACGAAATTTGTATCAGTAAGAAAGGTAAATTTTGAACCAAGTAGCTAGAAATTTTATGTAAATAAGAAAGATTTTCACACAAAAAAAAAAGTTCGTACCAGTTTTCATCATTTGTTTATATGAAAATACCGAACCGGAAGTGTTAAAGTTTATTCTGTAGAATTTGGAGGATCTAAACGTGTGTTAGTTTTCTTTGGCAGTCGTCGATTTATTGACTTTGAGAATTTAGAGTAGGTAACGTTGAGCGAGGGTGACATTTTCAAAATGGATAATAATTTTAAATATTTTTGAATTCGACCCTGTATATGATAGAATAAATATTTGAAAATAATTATAAAATAATGTGTTATCATACGGAATATTCATCTAGGAGATATAAGCTGATCATCTAGAAAAGAAACCTTTCTTCACTTTAAAATTTATTTCATAAACATACTTCATACGAAGTCCCTATTTTCAAAATTCTTCATGAATATTAATTCGTGAAAGAAATGCTCACGTACACACTTAACCCATGAATGCATTGTATGAAGAAAAGCTAATGACGTCAGTTGAATCATATAGACTCAATCGATAGTGCTTTGTACATGCGTACGTCAAAATGAAAGTTTTATGAAACGTGTGGTATAGTTATAATTATTGTCCTTAGATTCGAATATTATGTCCCGATAATAAAAACAGAGATCAATTTTTAAATTTAGAAGGATTAAGGAATAACCCTATCTCACAAGGAACGTACGAACATACCAGATAAGAAAAATGAGAAACGATATTTAATTAAAAAGTGTTATGTGGCTGTTCCATTCCTTTAAATTGGGTTGAAGTCGAGTTGAAATTTCAGTCGTCTAATCTGACGAATTTTTTTTATTTTATTTTTTTTTTACATTTACTTTACAGGATTTCAGGAAAATTCATGGGATTTTAAAAAGAGTTCTAAGGAATTTTAGGAACTTTATAAGGGATAAAAAGACTTTAAGGGATTTAAAAAATTGTTCAAGGATTCTAAGAAATTTTATTTCATGAATTTTTAAAATAGTTCAAAAGAGTTATGAAAAGAATTTTTCAGACATTTTTATCAATTTCACTAGATTTCAAGACACACTTTTAAGGGATTTTTAAGGGATTTCAAGAAATTTCAAGTGTTTATAGGGAATTTAATTGAATTTCAAAGAAATTCAAAAGATTTCAAAAGATATTCAACAGATTTCAAGCCATTTAAAATGATTTTAAGGAAGTTCAAGGAATTTAAAGAGAATTCAAGATCTTTTAAGTAATTTTAATGAATTCCAAGGGATTTCGAAATATTTTAAATGATTTTAAGATGTTTTCAATGATTCTAAAAATTTAGTAAGGATTCTATAGACTTTATAATTTTTTTTAAGGATTTAAGAAGAATTTAAAAGATTTCAAGGAATTTACCAAAAGTTTCTAGCTATTTAAAATGTTTTTAAAAAGTTTATAACAATGAGATTAAAAATTTAAAAGAAAATTTAATATAAAAAGTTTGAAAACTTAAAAAATTTAAAAATTTAGAAAGTTAATTTAAAAATCTTTTAAAATTTCAGGATATCTTATAAAAATCCTCAAAATCTCTTTAAATTCTTTAAAATTCTTTAAAATGCCTTATAATTCCAGGAAATCTTTTAGAAATCATTAAATCTCTTGAAAATCCTTAAAATTTTACGAAAATTTTCGAATTCTCTTAAACTTTCTTGAAATCTCTTCAAATTCCTTCAAATTCGTTAAAATCAGTTAAAATCAGTTAAAATGATATGAAATTTTGTAAAATTTCTGAAAAAACCTTTTGAAAACAATTTTCAACTCTTTCTAAAATCCTTTAGTCTTTTTATCCCTTGAAATTTCTTAAAATCACTATAAATCCGTTTTACAGTCCTTTTAAAATTATTATTTATAAAATATCTGAAAAAACCTTTTGATAACTATTTTCAACTCTTTTTAAAATCCTTCAGTATTTTTAATCCCTGAAATTCCTTAAAATCACAATAAATCTCTTAAAATCCCTTGAAATTCTATGAAATCTCTTAAAATCTCGGGCAACGCCGGATAAATTTCTGCTATTAAATAACTACAAATTTTAGGTTTTGGAAATTTTGGAAAATTTTTCTTGTTGATATTTTTATTCCAATAAATCGAAAAAAAATCGTCAGACTTCGTCTGAAACTTCAACAAAATTTCCCCTTAAACCGTTTGTTGCATAAATAAGAAAAAAATACGTATCACTTTTTTTAGTGGGCTACAACATATATCGATATTAAAATCGGCAAGATACACCTGGGGTACCTTCCTTCTAAGGTGAATTCGTAATTGGCTTAGACTCAACATTATAGTCATGAGTCGAATGACCAGCCGTGGGAACCTCAATAGAAATACATTATACGACTAACACACATAATTCATTGCAAGTTTCATTTCTATTTCTACGTTACTCGTATCTATAAATTCCGGGAGCAGTTTAGAAATAAGTATGTGTAGCTTAAAGGAGCACAATGTAAATAGACCTTTCTGACTTTGGTGTTTTACTACTAATTTTCAAGATCGAGGTACTAAAAAATTAGTCCGAGTAGACGGCAAGCTTCAAGGAAGGGTTTCTTAGCTTGTTTTATTTCATGAAATAAAATAAACATAATTTTTAAACACATGCCAAAAGAGGGAGCCAAATTTTATACAAATCTATACTGCCGTGCAATGGACCTTTGCGATTTCAGTTAAGATTCAATTTTTCAATTTCCATGATATTTCCCTGTCTTATTAAAATGAATAAGTTTTCAATAAAACACTAAAATTAAAAGTGAAACAATCGAGGAAAATATGTTGAATTTCCGCTAGTTTCGCCGAAGCTATAGCTATTACAAAAAGGATTATCTGGATGATAGATTTTCCTGTCGAAATTTGATTAGATAGATTTTACGATTCGCTGCCTCAGACATAGCTCTCTTCATTCAGAATTCAATAGATTGTAGAAAACCAATAGGATTATTAGATCTAGCGAGTGGCTTTATGTGTAAGGGTGAGTAAATGACAGAAATCGTTCCCGTCAATACTGGTTTACAGGTTTATCTTCCTGTACATTGGAGTCAAATAAATATAAAATGCCCAGTTCCATCTACACTTTTAACTTTGATTTACGTTCTTCTGTCAATCATCCTGCATCAGAAAGTGACTGAAATCTGAATTGCTCTTACCGCATAAAACTAGTGATATATTTCTGAAAATGCTCTCAAAAATTTGAAACAGTTAACCATGGCCCCCACAAAGGGGTGGCTGGAATGGTTACAGTCAGGGGACCCGGGACTGTGGGGGGCCCGCTGCTCCCCAGACACTTTTTTTTATAATATGAATCCAAATAAGCACTTTTAAATACGCTTATTAGTGTTAAAAAAGGATGGGGGGGCGCAAAATTTTTGTTAAAATTTTTAAAAAAGCAATTTTATAGTAATATTTAAAATAAACAATCAACTAATTTATTATGACTAATTAATAAATTAATTTAATAATTAATTAACCGATTTTTCAAATAATACTGTACAACTATGAATTCGGTAGTTTTTTTTAGAAATTGAAACCATAATTAAAGATCCATACTATCAGTAAATATAGTTAATTTTGAAAACAATCTAATAATTATTATTTTTTATAACGTAAAATAGATGTTGTATCAATAGTTTATAAAGTATCAGACTTTAAAGAAATATGAAGTATCATGAGTTATAAACAAAAACAGTGGGAAATTATATTCTTCTAAAAATTTACTACATTTACAGTTGTATTGGATGTTTAAGCGAGGTTTCGCCTTCTAAAAAAACTTAAGAAATTTACAATTTTGTAATAATATTTAAAATAAACAATTAATTAATTTCATGATAATTAATTAGCAGGTTATTTCAAATAATACTGTACACAATTACAAATGTGGTATTTCTTTTAGAAAAAAAAATTACATTTAAACATCAATACAAACTGTAAACGTAGTTAATTTTGAAAACAATCTAATAAATATTATTTTTTATAAAGCAAAACACATGTTGTAATTATTTAATTTATAAAATAAAAGGAAACATTTTTTAAAAATATATATTATTTTTCAAAATTGGTTAAGTTTTTAAAATTCATATCATGTTACTGTTATTTCTATAAAACTCAAATTTTTTAAAATAAAATTTTAATTATGACGGATAGAAAAGAAAAAATAAAATATAAATTATAACATTTAAAAAAAGTAAATGCGCGCGCGGAGCGCGCGTTCGTTCTTGTGAAGAATAAAGAAGTGAAGACAGATTTGAAAGCTGAGTGAGTGGATAATGGCAACTAATCTCGATGTTATTCACCCTCTGGTTATCATCGATTGACGCTTTCTCGAGTCTCTAGTTGACAATTGGATTAAATCGAAGGTGAAAAAGTCGACCCTCGATAAAGGCAAGCATACTGCGCACAATATAATACTGCAATTAGCTCATGTTTCCGTGTAATTTCTTTGGCTTTCAAAAGCGAGGGGTTGGGATCTGAGTATATGCAGAGGCGGCAGATAGGTGTGATATATAGATAATATATAAGAGATGCGAACTGGGCTGTACGGTTGGTGAGACAGGTGAACGAAGGACAGCCCCACAGCAGAGCATAGTATACAGCTACAGAACGTAGGCAGATACCTCTACATGTATGTTATATAGCTGAACGATCATGTGCGAGGCGTACAGGTAAAACTCAGGTAAAAGAAACGTTACCATGGAAACGACCATGGCCACCCTCAATCAATATACGTGATGGGGTGTCGGTTCGGTCGGTGACGCAGGCAAAAGGCCCACGTGGTCCTATCGCCACGTGCAAGACCTCCATTCTTAGGGTGACTCCACAATGTGACCTAAGACGTATTATCAGGTATAATCGCTGTATCGGTATCTCCTGGTATCTCTCTATAGGTCTCTCTACAATAGCACTTAATTTTGCTCTGATACGCTGACGCGCGACGCATACAAATACACTAAACGTCAGGAAGGGCCAATTAGAAGGAAGGCTGTTTGAAATCCTACACTCTGTTGGCCCTTCTTAACGTTTAGAGTATGACAAAGCAAACTCATGTGCTATTGTAGTCATTTGCATATACCGTAATTAAATTTAATATACAATTATGTTTTAGAATTAATATACAACCATATTAAAATTAATATACTTTATATTAATATTAATATACTCTATATTAATTTTAATATGGTTTTATATTAATTCTAAAACATATGGTAATAGATTAAATTTAATTTACGGTATATGCAAATGACTTTACAAAATGTATATTAAAAGTATATTAATTTTACGAACATTTTTAACAGTGAATGCGAACAAATTTTCAGTAAAAATAATTTTGAAATTTTTCAAAAATTTCGTACCTATATCATTTTAAATCTTTCGAAATTTAAAATTACTTTACAATACTTAAAATTCGTAAAACATCTGTCAAATTTATAACCTTGGAAATCTTTTAAAATACAGTGAAATTCCTAGAAACATCTTAAAATTCGACGAAATCCCTTCAAATTTATTCATATTTCATGAAAAATCTTACATTTTCACCAATTGTTTTAAAATTCCTCAAAAAAATATCTTAAAATTTCCTTCAATCCTTCAAAATTCCACAAAGTCTTTTAAAAATCTCTTCAAATATTTCAAAATTCCACGAGGAACTTTAATATCTCTTAAAATACGTCAAAATTTCTTTAAATTATTGGACACTTATTGAAATTCCTTAAAATTCACTGAAATCTTTTCAAATTTCTAGAAACATCTTTAAATTCCTTAAAATTTGACTACAATATATAAAATCCTATAAAATATCATAAATTCTTTAAAATCTATTAAAGTTCCATGAAATCATTTACAATTCCACAAAATCTTTTACGAATCATAAAAATATCTGGACACAAAAACCTCACAAAATCTTTTAAAAATCAAAAATAAGTTTTGAATTTTTCTTAATTCCACGAGGAATATTTAAATTCCTTAACATCATTTTAAAAATGTCAAAATTTCTATACATTTTTAGAAGCTTTTTAAAATTCTTGAAAACCTCTTAAAATTCCATAAAATTCTACAAAATCTTTTATAAATCATAAAAATTCGTTAAATCTTAAAATCACTTTTAAAAAAATCAAAATTTTTTTAAAATTCTTACAAGCCTTTTAAAATCCTTTTAAATTCCACGAGAATATTTATAATCCCTTAAAATCTCTTAAAATTCTTACAAGCTTTTTAAAATGCTTTAAAATTCCTAAAATTCTTTGAATTCCCTAAACTTTCTTAAAAATCTCTTCAAATTTCACGAAGTCCTTTAAAATTCCATTTAATCTTTTAAATATTATACAAATCTCTTGTAATCTCTTTAAATTTCTAGAAATTTCTTAAAATCTTTTAAAATTATTGGAAATCTCTTGAAATCATTAGAAATCCAAAGAATCTCAAAGAATGCCTGAAAATTCTTTATAATCGTTCGAAATGCTTGGAAAGTATTTAAAATCTGTTAAATAAATTATAAAATCTATTTATGCAATACGACAAAAATAACACAGCACAAATGTCAATTTCTATTTTCCTTGATAACTACTCGCATTTCCCTGACATTTCCCTGACTTCCCTGACATGTGGCCACCCTGTATATATATAATAAGCAAATTTCTACCAAAATTTAAATAAAAAACCAAAAATTGTATGTTCAAATTCAAAATATATATGTACTTTTAAAAATTCAAATAAATTCTCACTCAGGTGGATGACTGAAAAGTTCTGAACGTTCAAAAACGAACAAATTTTTTGTATTGATGGTATTTTAAACTATTATTATTATTATTACTATTTTTATGTATTTTCTCTTTATTTGCATTGAAAATAATTTTTTATTAAAGAAACTTGTAATGAGAATTGTTATTTTTAGTTGTAACAATATTTATCTGAATAAAAAGAATTGAAAAAATATTTCGTTCATTTGAACTTCCAAAACTTCTGGTACATCTCCGCTGGTAAGTTATCTTCTCGCCTGCTATTAGTTATAAAGAAATCGATTTTTTTTAGTAATTTGTTTATAATGTTAAGGGGGGGAGGAGTCGGAAATTAATCCCGTATTTTGAAAGAGAAATCTAATAAATATCACGGCCTGATGATACGTAGAAAAATTTATATTCAAACTTAATCTCTAGATAGTCAAAAAAATTGAATTACAAATATATTCATCCTAAATATCTAGATATTCATCCTAAATATCCAGATATTCATTCTATTGAATATCTTAGTTGGTCACCTATACTCAATATATCTTAGATAGTTAGTTAATCACCTATTTGAACTAAAAATAACAATCAGGATTACAAGTTTATTTCATTTTTTATTATTTTCAATGTAAATAAATCAATATTTAAAAACTTTTTATAGTTAAAAATACAATCAATACAAAAATTCGTTCATTTGAACGTTCAGAACTTTTCAATCATGATTGAATATCCATTTTTCCGAGCATTTTTCTCTAATCTTAGGTCACATTGTTAAGCCAGCCTATATGTTACATTCTGATGGAGCCAGCCTTATACCTGTTTTTCCTTAAGTCCTTACGTAGTTCAAGCTCATACGGGAAGCTCACGTGCTAAAACATTCGGCACGTGTATTTAAGAAGACTCCTTATTATTCAATTGGAAGCCTATTAAACCAATAATAGTGATTTACGTCAGATGTATTAATTGTTCAGAGCAATTATAAGAGCTTTTGGGAACGTATTAACCACCGCTAACATTTCACAATGAAGGCATTTGTATTGTCTGAACTGATTGTTTCGATTATTTGATCCTCAAAAAATATTTCACATAATTCTATTCTTTTTTTTAATTCAATTTCTTTTCTCCAACTTTTAATTAAAACCTCCTTTTCAAGAAAACTATAATTTGATACTTTCCATGCTGTATATTATAGAAATTATATTTGCCTTGATTCAAAATCTTCTCGTCCACAGAGAAACTCATCGACTACAATATTGACTCTTCTTCTTAATGTGGGTGAAGTCTAGGTTAACAAAACTTGCATAACACCTCCCAATTATCAAGTCTGACGCCGCGTTTGTATTTCGAACGTCATGAAAAATCGTGCGCTACTCGCAAATAAAGTGCCTTATCGACATTCTGATGTGACTGCCTATCCAGCTAATTAATCGTCATGTTAACAACATTAAAGCTTGGTTTGTATCTACCTTCACTTCTGCATCCCGCAAACCAAAAGTGATCTTATCACTAACAGTAAAAGTGATATTTCTGCTTATAGGCATGCGGAAAACGAAAGAGGAATGTATAGTTGAGTAGATACTATATACTTTCCTATAAATGCGACTAGGATGAAAATCTACTTGCTTCAAACACTTCATAATTAATTTAAGCCATTTGTGAATCTGTACATCGACTCAAAAAAGAATTGATTCTCAATCTGAATTAATGAGAAGTTACTGATGAAATAATGTAAAAAAAAACTGCTAATTAATTTGAGTAAGGGTAATTAAATCTTACTTCTTGCTAATTCGGATTGAAAGAGTAGAAATGTCTCAACTTAAAATTGAATTTATGTAGAAACATGTCTAGATTTCACAAAAGCCTTAAGAATAATAAATAAAAGATGGAGTTCTTTGAGAAGATCCCGAGTGAATTGTAAAAGATAAAATCATCCCAGAGACAAGGTTAACGGCGGAAACATAAAGAGTAAGCTTATTCATTGTTGGCAACTTTCAACATTATTTTCCCCTTACTGCGAGACACAAGTTCGAACTTTATTTCAAATATTAATCAAAGGTACGAACTATGAACTATAAGGAAAGAAGGATATCCTAACTTTTCTCAGCATTTCCACGTTTCCTACCTTTATCATTCCTTACGCCAATGACCAAAATAGTCGATAAGCCGATTACAAACACTAACGTCTTCGTAATTCAATTATTTTCGTTGATTTTTCATGAGACGTCCTATATTTCCGAAAGGATCTTCAACTAAAATCACATCTTGTTAAGATTAAATTTTCCTGCTTCTCTATATGGCACAATTCTGATTTCTCCAACGATTTCAATCTTCAAAAATGATTTTCAATCTTCAAAAATGATTTCCAATCTTCCAAAATGCATCGTACAATCCTAAATCGATTCCTTGAAAAGAAAACAGAATTCGCAAAATTAAAGAAAGCCTGTATCAGATTTTGACAATTTTAAAGAAGATCAATATTTTTGGAGTCAATTGTCGATACTTTTGCATCAGTTGAGAGTTTTGGTAACAAGAAAGAGTCAAAGTTTAGGTCATGTTCTACACAATATTTCGTATCTTGGGGGCCCTGTGTTGAATATATCTTTTGTATCGTAAGGTCAAACGATCTATTGTCATGAACCTGGTATTATGTTATCTAATGTGTAGGTCTAGGTTCTGCAAGATCACCTGATAAGCTTGCATCTGATAAACTCTAACGTGTGTACCGAAATCGCCACATTGCAGAGCTGGCAAATAAGAAAACTGATAACTTCCGTAAAGAAAGAATTGCTAATCGTTATAGTAAATTCAAGAATCCCTGCAAATTAACAATAAAATTCTTTCATGAATTTCAAATTAAATTAATTAAATTTTTTCGGACTGATGAAAGACTCATAAAAGTACACACAAGTGCAAAATGGAGTAAGTTAAGGAAAGAAGATTAAAAAGTTTGCGGAGCTGAAAGCGGAAAAATTCCTTTTGGAGGAAATTACGATATAGTACTTTTGTCATTAAATCACATTCTGACATACAAAAAATTGTATGTATTTTACACAAATACAATTGTTCCTACAGACATTTTGATTTCAAAGCATTTCAAAGTAGTTAAGTATGCAAAGTGAATTTAAAAAAAAAGAAGATAGGAATCTGTATTGTTAGAAAATGTTTAAATTTTCCCATGAATAAAATATGTATTCTCATACAAAATATTATTATCCGTCTGCAAAACAAGTAAACAAGATTACTTGCATTTACATAAATACGATTAATTTTCTACTTTACCGATGCAAAGTACAACAGAATTAGCAGATGGCGACATCATGCACAGATCTCGTATGCAAATTCTCAAATGTGTATGGCGTAAATTCAAAGAACGTAACAAATTTAAAAAAAGTTTTCTCACCTGTTTTATACTAATTGTTCCCTTTCACATTTTCCCTTTGCGCGTTCACGATTTCCCTCTATCAAATGTAAATTACAACAATTAATATATAAGTTACATATGTAAAAATATGTTTTACTTTTAAATGGAAACGTACTTGAAAGGAACTTTTTTCAATGATAAAATTAATTTGAGAAATTACCTTTTTATTACCTAAGCTTCAAACAAATAAGAAAATTCATAGCTTTACGCAATGTGAAAACTTAAGTCTTATATATTACTCTTAACATTGTGCTAATACCTTTTTACAAAAGTATTGCAGCTGTTTAAATTTACATATTATCAACGTGTACACTGTACACTACCGTTTTTATTATAGGTAATTCCAGAAAAAACAATAGAAAGAAAACGAAAATAGTAAATATAAAAACAACTTTTGTGTCGGGAAAATGATTTACTCTTGAAAAATAAAAAAAAAAACATTGCTATCAAATAGAAGATAGGACTTTTAATCAGAATAATATATGATGAAAACATGTACCAGAAGTTTTGCACGGTCAAAACTTCAACAAAATAAGAAAACAATTTTCTTACTGGAATTTATATGTAGAAAAAAGCTTAAATTAGACCCTCTAAATTCAGATAAACAACATCAAAGTAGATTTGAGGACATGAGTTTCATCTAATCATAAGGGTAAATTTAATTTCGCTAACTTTACGCACGCAATAATAAATATTTTGTGTCAAAACTAGGTAATTTACCTCCGTTTCATACAGACGTAGATGGCCCAGTTTTAGTGAAAAATATTTATTATTGCAAAGGTAAATTTGGCGAAACTAAATAATTGCTCTTATGGTAAAGTATTACACGTCCTTAAATTAAATAGCGAACTTCACTGAATGAATAAGTTGATTGATACAAGAAAATGAGACATTTTCTACCAGTATTTAAGATATTATTTCAACAAATGAAAAATTCCCTGGATAATGTTTTTCACAAGAATCACATAATCATATTCCAATCTTATCAGCAAAGTATTAATTCTCAGGACTTAAAATTTTAAAACTAAAATCACTAACAGCAAAAACATTCAATATTCCAAAAAATCTGATCTTAAATATCGAACCAGTTAGAAACATTAAAATATGAAATCTACAGACCTGGCAGAATGGAAAAAGTTATGCGATTTGTCTACATTTTCAAGCTTTCAAGATATTGAAAATATTGACACGAACCATAGAAAAGTTGAAGAATTAAGATATGAAATCTGGAGAGAAAAGAGGAGTGAATCTGTAGAAAAAACACAGTAATAAGACGGCGAAGCATTATATTTTTCTTGTCTGCACCATCCAGTAGTGTGCAAACAAGATCAATATATCTCGCATGACAACATAAGTACATCGATACATCTTTCGAAAAGAGCAAAACTGGATCTTCAGAGAGTTGAGCTTTCTCTTTGAAGATCCAGCAGATGCAAATAGCGGACTCTGGCAAGGAAAAACAAGCGGGAGTGAAGCTGATTTTTTGCCAAAAACGAAACTCAATGTCATATGTATACCG
This sequence comes from Synergus itoensis, assembly GCA_904066005.1. Classification (NCBI taxonomy): domain Eukaryota; kingdom Metazoa; phylum Arthropoda; class Insecta; order Hymenoptera; family Cynipidae; genus Synergus; species Synergus itoensis. Next base: position 1,035,496 of record CAJFCP010000129.1, on the reverse strand, counting down.
AAGGCCATGTCCAACAGACAGGCTGCACATTGTCGACTAAATTTCGAATTGATAAACATGACAAAGAATTTTGGCTACTCACAATTTTCACTGGCTGTGTGTTGATTTGTACAAGGTTTCCCCCAACTTTTCACGAATTATTTAACTTCGCACAGCAACATTATTGTACCAAAAAAAAAACCGAACGAGCCTGATCAAAACCACAATTTTCATGACGTCATCGGATGCGGACATGCGCACACGATTTTCGGTGATTTTCCATATACCGAAAAGCACGTGCGAAACAACTTCACTTTTCACGACACTACATCGCTAAGAAACGCGCAACATTATTGCATCGAAACGGTTTAGTTTTCTAAAGATTTCTAGCGCGATTCGTGAAAACCACCACGGTTGCCGACATCCATCCATCCACTCCCACTTGTTAAACTGACGTCATCTGGATAGTTTACCTTGAAGCATGACATTGAATTGCAATGCTGCCAATCGTACTTCGCAAAATTCCCATATTTTTCTAGGAGTTTGTAATTGCCGGGAAAAGGATGATTTTACGGTCATTGAATGCATAAGCGAATTATATTCAGTAAAAAGGCTAAAGGATGGTTAGTTTTAATGCTAAAGACCTTATGGAGTAAAGAAAAACCGTTAGAAAGGTTAGAAAGTGAAAGGGAATGCTCACGTGTTTCGGCGCCGGTACACGGTAAAAGTGAAAGGAAAATTGTATTAAAGATGCTCATTACTTAAAGTAAACAATCTGTCTTTGTACGGGAAATGTTTCGAGAATTCATAAATAAATAAAAACATTGTAAAATATTTTTTTTATCTAGTGATTTTTGGCGACAGGTTGCAATTTTTGGCGCTAGTTTTGAAATTTGTAAAAACTTCCGCACGAGGGCACGGAGGTAGTTAGTTAGCGGTAAATTCAAATTAGTTTTCAATCATCAAAGTACATTTATTACAATTGAAACATTTAAAACACTTAAAAAATAAGAATTATTAAGCTGAGTGTAAATTTAATGGTTTGTAGTTTTGAAAATCTGTAATATGATATACTTTTTTCTACTAATTAAAACAAATTAGTTATGAAAAAGTTCATTGGTGACACAAATGAAATGCCCAGTTTACGATCGAGTTTAGTTCCTCACTTCAGAGAGTTTCCTTGACACGACAAAAGACAACACAAAACAGTTTGTAGCGATTTTTACACCTATATTTTGCAATGGATCAAGGAATTTACTAAGAAATGATTTTTGCCATATAAAAATAAATTTTTCGTAACCGCAGCGTAAGTAAATTATTTAAAAATTATTTCTTCATTTTTTCTCAAATTTTTCTTTTGCTCCTTTTGCTGTTACAAATTCAGAATGTTGTGATGACTTTTATTATCACTCCCTGATAATGTCTCAATCATTAAAGAGTCAACGTGTAAGTTTTCGGTTCAAAGATCAAACAAACGTGAAAATAAACAATTTTTTAAGCATGTGTACATATAAAGAGCGACATTTTTTCAATTTAGAATATGTCAGTTACATATGCTCAATTATATATATTATTAATTAATTAATTAATTTTAGGAGCAGCACTATCGTCAATAAATATGGCATATACAGAGAGAATTCCAACTAATAATGAAGAATTTTTAGCTAGAAAACCTTTCAAAATTGAGAATGACATGAAACAAGCAGATTTTTTTGAATCAACTGTATTACAGGAAGATGTGGACAAAAAAATCTTATCGCTTAAACATATATTGGAAAAGGATCCAAAAGCTGTAGACTTAAAATGGTCTCTTTTTTTCGCTGCGTGTCACACATATCGGTATGACAGTTGTCTTAAACCGTTTCCACCGATGTACATAAAGAACGAGTGCAAGGATATTGATGCTTTGGTATTTAAAGTTTTAGATATTATTTAGACTTTGCGTTATTAAGGCCGTATTGTAATTGTCATAAGATCAAATTTAATTTTACCAACCCTTAATCGTTAATTGATTATATATAAAAGAGCAGAAATTTACTTGAATTGTAATAATAATTTTAGAGAAAAACGCTGGAAACAGTCCCACCTTTGGGTATCTTATTCCAAGAACTTGATGAACCAAATGTTTATGAAAATTATGGTCCAGCGATAGAATTATTGTATTGGGTGTTGGTGCGATTAAGAGATCCTCACATAAAAAGTGTGAATAAGGAATGCGTAAGTATGAAAAAATGCTAAATTAATTATAAAAAGAGTCAGTTTAGCAAGTTAAATGGTCTCCCTGATAAAAAATTTTTTTTCTAATCGCGTATTATGTGTTTTAATTCTAGTTTGACTCAGTATTAAGGAGGGTTCCTTCAGAAATGCAGGTAGCTGCTCCAAACCTAATTTTTCAAGTCGCTAGTGTAAAGCATTCCGCCTTGGAAGAAAAGTGGCGAAAAACAGCTCAGGGACATGCAACATTTTATGCCTACCACGGCAGTCGCTTGGAAAATTTTCATTCCATTATACATTATGGATTGCAACAAAACTTGTGCAAAGTAAAGTTTAAAATTGTATTTTCTAAATTTACTTTAGCTGAATTGAAAGATTAATTGAATAAGAGATTTATATATTTTACGTATTTTCTTTTATAGACTTCACTGTTTGGGAATGGTATTTATTTATCGAGTGAACTAGGAGTAAGTTTACCATACAGTCCTGTTGGTTATGGATGGGGAGGTAGTCTTTTGGGCAGTGATATGAGTTGTGTTGCACTTTGTGAACTTATTAACCATCCTGATGTGAAACGAGGTGATTCCGGTAATTATACTGTCTCAAGTTTAGCGTTTGGTACCGTTATTTATTTAATTAAAATGATATACTATTATTTATATTTAAAGGAGATCACGAGAGACGTATGGTGCCAGGCGCAGTTGGTGGAAAAGTTCCAAATAAGTACTACGTAGTCATCAATAGTGAACTAGTACGAATTCGTTACCTGTTGGTCTACAGCCAAGACTTCAACTCATCAAGGTAGTGCAGATTAATTGAAATTTTTAAAGATGAACGTTAAGTTTCAAAAACGCTTTTTTTCAGAGAGTCAAACAAAACAGGCCTGCTCGCATGGTTCCGAAAACACAAGCTTCTAACCTTCGTGCTTGGCTACGTCGTCTTATTGGCTTCTGTTGGTTTAACACATAACAAACACGTCGAGAAGTATTACAGATTGTTTATACAAAGAGCTGGCTTGCAATAGTTTAATTCAACATAGCTTAAATTGATAGACTTTTGGACTGCAAATAAATTTTAAAGTTTCTTGAGAAACTTTGTTTGTCATCTAAAGAATAATTTAACTGACAGAAAATGAGTTTTTTGCTTAAATTCTATTTATTTACACATGTTTAAACACAAAGAATCATCTTTATGTAAAATATATTTTATACTGTTCTATTGACAGTTTTCTCAATCCATTCCGTGTGTAATTTTCGAATTAGTATCTTGTCAAAATTATAGGAAAATTTTCAGTTACTAGATAATCATCTTCAAATGCCACAATGAGATTTACTTCAAACTCTGAAATGTGAAAACATTATTATTAATGTTACCATCTGTGCTAGGATTTAATTGAATTATTTCTCTTATTTTGTCTGTCTTACCAACTTTAAAATTACTCGTCGTCAGCGTTGGACACGTAAAAAGACGTGGAAATATCATGTAAATCGGTATTGGAAGTCCAGTACATACGCTACCTTCACCAATTTGTATATTTTGTATCTCTGTAGCTAAAAGTGATTTTAAAATTTTTTAGAAATTTTGATATCATTGAGAATGATAATAAAATTTGAAATACTTATGCTTACCATCTCTCGAATAACCTTCAGCACATCCACAAGTTTCTACTCTTACAAGTTGCAGTTCTATTGATTTTATTACAGCTTCACAGTGTTCAATAACTACCTTAAGGCATGAAACAATCCTCATTAATTCTTATAACTTATTGAACAATTTAAAATATAAGGTGTTTAGAAGCTTCCAAATTAACTCTGGAATTCCTGTAATAATGTAATCAAGTCTCACCTCTCCTGTTAATGGTTCAGACAATTTGCAGCACAATGAGTTTAGTTTGCCAGAAATACAGAATCGAGGTAGATTGGACCTGTCTCTCGTATTGTGAAGAGACTCTGGCATTATTTTAAATGGTACAGATTTTATGTGCTCCTTAGCCAATTTAGAACTAGTTTTATCTTCCACGATGAATTCCAAAGATTTGCTTACGTCTTTTGCTAGAAAGCTTCTCTTGATATCACACCGAATCATGTATTGAATGTTTACGAAAACTCCATGATAAGTTTCGTAAAGTGTCTTGCTACCTCTTGGCTTCAGAGGTAATTCAAAAGGAATCTCTGTCTTTCCACTAGGGATTTTTCCTGAAGGGGCTACATCCAGAGTGTACTGCACCAATTGTATCGGCTAAAATGGCATAAAGTTCGTTAACTTTTAGTAACGTTCATAACATTATTTTTACCAAATTTTAAGTTTACTGTTCATGTTAAATTACCTTAACAGAATTATAAAACGCTTCAAAAATGCCGACGGTTTTGGAGCTGAGCTGTAAATTAACACATCCCTCCATCGTAAGAAAAATACCATCGTGTTTAATATCTGAATTTATTTGTATCAGAATTAACCCCGTAACAATCTCCTATAAAAACAAAAATTAAAGACCAGTTCTTAAAAGTGAAAAAAGCTAAACTCGTGTAAAACTCACCCCTTCGTGATAAATTTTAGAGGCTCGTTTTAGCCTTATATCAACATTAATCGACATATTGACCTTGAATACAAGAAAAACAAACTATTTTTCTGTAACAATTAGTTGTTAGATGACAATAATATTAGTCAGTTTCGTAACACTTAACCTCTTCATCTTGCAAAAATGATTAAAAATATAATTTACAGATTTCCACTCACTTCAATTATATTCCGATTTGATTTTACGAACACGGATTAATTATTTCCTTAAACTGTTTTAATTACAAATATTTTTTATTGGACAGTAATGACAAACAAGTGTATCAAAACCTGATCAATCAAAAAAAACAACAAATACAATACGGATGTCAAAAATGATACTTCCTCACAAATCAAATTCCGCCAATCACTTTGCAGCTTTTTCAAAACTCATGACCGTCTCCAATCAGAGCTCGAGATTTCGTGACTCGGTCAAGTTCGCCCAACTTCGACACACTTCGGCATCGACTTCCGGCGTGTTCGCTTGCTTGTTCTTGCACTCTGCCTCCTTCTTCCTCTCTCAGTCTCTCCTTCCCCTCACGTCTCGTCATAAACCGACAGCAAGTCAGCAGTTCAGGTTCAGCATAACTAAACAAATTCAAACGAGGACGTTATCGAGAAAAGTTTGTTGTTTAGAAATCGGAGGTAGGCTTCGGCTCCGTTGAACGTTATTTTTTGAGTTCTTATTATCTAGAGGATAGAAGCTGACGATGGCGTTGAGAAATCGGATAGCACTTACGGTGAGTCGAAATTTTTCGTAAACGAAAAACGGTTTGGTGAGGAACGCGCTGGCAAGGAATGCGTGACCGTTAGAGAGCCGTTTAAATACCCTCGACTGTCTTTTTAATCGAAAAAGCATGCGTCTTGTAATTTCATCAATCTATTTCTCAAGATCAATGATTGCTTTAAAAATAATTTGTAATATAAAAGTTTTACTGTATTGTGTTTTATTCAAAAATCCTGTTTTTTCATATTTATTCTTAATTTCCAAATGACTGGTGAATGGACGTCAGGTCAACATGAAAAATTACATGAATGTGTAGGAAAAGGAATAATTCTGCTTACTCAACTTTCAGCATAAAAATTCTTAAATATTCCTGCTCTTTTGTGAATATTTATAAAGTTTTCATAAATCAAAACTAAATAAAAAATTTATTAATTTAATACTCGTTTTTAAAATTATGTTTCTGTTACGAATGCTTGGCAGTTGAAGACATTTTGAAGGAGAATTTTATCAGAGGATTGCAAATGAAATACATTATTTTTACTGAATGAAATTAATCATTGCAGGTTAACTTTCTAGTATTATAATTTATAACTTTATTTCTGATAAGGCGAATTTGAAAATATTTACAAATTAATATTTCATCACGTAAATATTTTGTGTTGATAATATTCGGGATTCGAGTTTTATTATACTCTTATGAATGATAAACGGTTCTGAGAAATCATCAATTGGAAACTTTATTGGACTAATTACAATCACATACTTTTATTAAATATTACATTTTTGGAATGACATTTTTGATAAGTTGAATTATTGTAAATTTTAATTAATTCTATATTGAGCATTTCAATAAAAAATGATTAAATTTATCTACTGATACTGAGTATATTAACATTAATAAAAAAAAAAATAAGAAATAAGAAAGCATTTCTTTGACAATTTTCAGAATATCAATCAAGAGAACGTGAAGAATGGAAAGTCTACAATTGGCGTACCGAAGCCAACACGAAGGGCCGCGTTGGGAGAAATTGGCAACAAGGTAACGATTAACAGAGGCGTTGAGCCAATTCACAAATCTAGTCTGCTGCCTAAAAATGTTCAAAAGAAGCCTACACTCAAGCAACAAAGCAACAAAGATGTAGAAAAAATATTGGACAAGCCACCAGTTCAGATCGTGAAACCAGTGGTAAAAATTGATATACCTATTGAAACAAAGAAAGATGTTGATCTGAAGAAAGAAGTAGAATCCTTTTCATCCGATCTCCTTGAAGTAGAAGACATCGATGAAGATGACAGAGAAAATCCCATCCTAGTATCTATCTACAGCAATGACATTTATTCTTATCTGAGGAAGCTAGAGAAAGAATTTCCCATTAGAAAGGGATTCTTATCGGGACAAGAAGTAACGCCTAAAATGAGGTGTGTACTCGTCGACTGGCTAGTTGAGGTGCATCAACAATTTCGCTTAATGCAAGAAACACTCTACCTAACCATCTCAATCATTGATCGTTTTCTACAGGTTTGTTAAAGAAAACTTTTAATAATTTTTATTTTATTCTCAAATTATTCTAAAAATTTTAAAGTTTAATTTGATTTATGTGATTCTTTTTTCAGTCATTCAGGTCGATAGATAGAAAGAGGTTGCAATTGGTAGGAGTCACTGCAATGTTCATAGCCAGCAAGTACGAAGAGATGTACTCTCCCGATATCAGCGATTTTGTTTACATCACTGATAACGCATACTCTAAGATGGAAATCCTTCAGATGGAAATGCTCATCGTAAGGACCCTAAACTACTCCTTCGGAAAACCACTGCCTCTTCACTTTTTAAGAAGATACAGTAAGGCAGGAAAGGTGAGAATTCATCTGAAGCACGCATTTTACAATCAATAAAATTTGATGTCTTTCGATAATAAATTTAATTCGTGAATTATTTATTGTTTCAGGCTCTTGCTATCCATCACACTATGGCCAAATACTTCTTGGAATTGAGTCTTGTGCATATCGAAACTTGCCATCATCTGCCTAGTCTTATTGCTGCTGCGTCGATTTACCTCTCCTTCTTGTGAGTTAATTTTTAAATTCGTTGTAAATTTATAGCAATATTTGGGTACCGGAAAGTAATTTTTAATCTAATGAATTATTTATGATTTTAGTGTTATTGGCAATGAAGAATACGACGAGGGCAAAGCAATTTGGACGGACACATTGAGGCATTACACAACCTATACCAGAGAAGAAGTTTTGCCCGTAGTTCATGACATCGCCTCCGTGGTCGTTGATGCCGAGAAAAGCAAGTATCAGGCAGTAAGGAAGAAGTACACACTAACGAAAAATATGAGGGTCAGTTTGCGAACAGAACTGAAATCACCTACGATGCTTACCTTAGCAAAAAAGAAGCAAGCTTGAAATGAATTATATGTATAGCGAGGACTCAAACTTTAAGCTAAGAGAATCGATCTTGTGAATTTAAAAAAGAAATAACCAAGGTAACGTTCAATACCTAAGTCTATATTTCTATGCACGTAATTTGAACTGCACACGAAATTGTTTCGTCTGTTGAAACAAGGATTTACTGCCAAGAGGGGAAGGAATTTATCAATCGAGTAGCTGTTATGTCTGAAAAGGTGTATTTAGATTGCTACTTACAATGGAGTATTGGGTAATTTGACTTTTGCGAGAAATATAAGAAGCATCAATATAGCTGACAGCTTTTTTTTTATCTCGATTACTTTAGCTTCTGTGTATCGCTAGACGATTGTGAAAATATTTTTTATAAAACAACTAAATATATAATTTTAATTTGTAATTTGCTTGCCTCATCGACGAGTATGCATGAAAATATTAGTTTGATAGTCGTTGTCTGAAGAATCTGGTGCATTTAAGTTAGATATGATTTTAAAATAATTTGTGATTAATATGAAAGAAATGACTATTTACGTGAGCGCATATTATTAAGAAAATTTAGCACGCGATCTAGAGTCGCTGTATGTATCAATATTTTCTAGAAAATTAAACTAACGTCGGTGAAGAAAGGCTGGAGATTGTGATCTATCGGTGGCATAAAATGTACAAGGTTGACTCTCTTAACTGTCATTTTTGAGGTCTTTTTATTTTTCCACTGTTGAAAACATTATTTTCAACAAAAAAAATCTATCGATAGTTTGCTTTCGCTGGCCACTGCATACAATTTTTTTTATTATATTTTTTTTATATATTGTATATTATCAAAAACTAAACAGACTTTAGGAATATAGAAATATTTTCTGCAATTTAAAAGGGATTAAAGGATGAATTTGATGCGAAATTTACCAGAGTGAGCATTTGAGCTATCCGCTCTAAGACTCGAGGACGATTGTAAAATCAAAAAGTGTAGGTTTATAGCAATATAGAGAAAAACGATACTATAAGTAAAGCGTTCCTTCGATTTACGTTTTAGTCAACATTTTACGATACGAACGACTGAATTTATTCTAAGAGCTAAACATTTCGTCTGTCATTTTGTAAATAAATCTGTCATCAATCCAAATTTCTGTTGATTTCTTTTATTTCCTTGCTGTGGTATGTTTAAAATTATGGAACAGGAAACTAAATATTTAATATTCAACACGTTTATTCCTAAGAATAAATTTATTCTGGTAAAAATTAATTTCTACATTTAAAATACAAAAGTTCACAATTTAAGACATCATATCTATATTCTTTGATGAAAAAATATCCAGTCCCAAAGATTTAGATTTCAGTTCAGGAGGGTAAAAAATATGAGGCTCTGTAAAAATATGATGATTAACAGTTATTTAGATAAAAATGTAATTTGTTTTTAAATTAAAAACACTTACCAACTAAATTAACCGGTAGTTGATTTTGTTGACTTTCAAAGCTCTCTTCGTTTTTCTGTAAAATTAAATATTAGTATTTAATACAAGAAAGAAGCAATTTAAATATTTCTAATTAAAATAGTTAGAAGTACCATTCCAAGCTTTTCTTCTGTCTCCTTAATCCAAATTTCAGATTTTCCATGTTCGATGAAACTCAAAAATGAAGTGAAAATATTATGCAATTCTTCTGCAAGTTTGTCGTTATTAAAGTTCAATAACATTTGTGAAACCAAATTGACTTCATCTATAAATTAAAATAATATTAATTAAAAAACTAAAGGATTCGTCAAGTATGAAATAAAAATTGAGATAAAAACCTTTCTGTGTGTAAGTATTAACAACAATTTGATGCAAAGCTCGAAGCAAAGCTAAATCTTCAAAAACGCTTCCTTCCTTTATATTCATTAGCTTTCGTTCCTGCTTCCTACGATTCTTACTCGATTTGTAAGTTCTCCTATAAACAATTCAATATTTAGAATTTGCAAATTAGACTTAAAAAATATAACAAAAATGTAAATACGTAATATCAATAAAAATACCCAGATGATTTAGAAGCTTGAGAAGTTCTAGTCAACGTAGAACCAGCAACGCTGTTTGTTTCACTGATTAGATCACTGAATCCTTTTGCAGAATCTGGCTCATTATCAAATCGAATTTCATTCCTGAGTTGCATTTGTTTAATATAAACATCGGATCTGATATAAGCCAGTCTCGTTTTGTATTTATAAAATTCCTCTTTGTTTTTTTGAATTTGGAAAATCAAATCCTTCGCATGTTCATGCACTCCAGGTTTTACATGAGTCTCTAAAAGTCGGAAGAAATTTAAATTGAAAAGTAAACAAAAGGTTTAACTAAAATAAAATTTTATAAACGAACAACTAACCAATTAAATCTAAACGTTTCATGCAATGCGTTTGCTTCCAAGCATCTCGCCATACTTTTCCCTCGCACAAAACAGCTACAGCATCTTCGGTTTTCTGTAAATAATCCTTCAAAATTTCTGCAGCCTCTTTAAATCTTTTGTCTTCCTTCAATCGAGCCACTAATTGTTCGTAAATCTCACAAGATTCTGATAAACTGAAATAATAAAACAAAAATAATTAAAATTCAATTCCAAATGCGAATCTATTTTAATTATAACACATTGGTAAATTTATAAACCTGAGTTTCATTTTGACAACGATAATAATGACTTCTTGATAACTTCCAGCTAATTTATAAGCATTAAGAGCTTCTTTAAGATATTCAGCCTTGTGGAACATAATTCCAGCTTCCTGATATTTCGCTTTGCTCATAAAAAATTCTCCATAAGCTGCAGCTAATTCTCTGTATTCATTACTTCTCGTATCGAAAAAACTCAAAGCTTTCATGTATAAATCGTGTTTTTTAACAAATTCCAAGCATTCGTTGAATTTATCCTTCAGTTTGGATATGTGCTCCAAAGCTTTCTCATATCTTTTAAGATGATTGTTGACACTATACTTCATATAATTTTCCTCCAGTTGCATCAAGTGATTCAAAAAAGGAATATACTCTTTCGGATCCATCTGAGACTGCTGAGCAATAAACATCGCCATATCGAAATCGTATATTCCCAAAGCAGTATCGAATAAAACATTTACATCTACTAGATACAATAAATATTTCAGAGCTTCTTCTGCAGTAATGCATTCTTTTTTTTCTGTAGAACTTGACTTGCTTTTTATCTGTTTCACTTTCCTCAAAGCATCTTCGAAAGCAACAATTTTCTGCTTTTTGACTAAACTGATCAAAATCGGTTGCACAAAACGATCAGAATCTTGATTCTCTTCCATTATTTTTCTCAGAGTATCGCAAACTTTTTCGACCTTGGATTTCGTATCAATTTCATTTCCTTTTAGAGATTTCTTTTCACATGAAATTAGGTCTTGATAGCTGCTGGAATAAGTTGTTTGAGAAACGTCTTCATTCTTGAGCTCTGAGAGAAATAAGCTGAGCCAACTTGCATTGTTGATATCGCTGACAAATTTATGTGCGTTTTCAATAAATGAATCGGGATTGTGATCGTATATTAAATTTAGATTGATGCGCTGCTTTCGCATTAAATCGAAAGCTGCTTTGTAATTTAGATTGTCGATATGGATCCCGATTATGTGTAAAGAAAGTCTCCTGGGTTGAATGCACTCCAAGTTCCCTCGAGGCATTTGCAGAATCGTGTGGGCGTCTTTTGAAATTGCAAGAACCAAGCTCGAACCTCTTTCCACCCTTCTAATGCTCAATTCTATAAAACAGTAGTTTTATTAAAATTTGAAGTATTCTACATAATTAAGAATTAGGAACAAGAAAATTGAGACAAACCGGAAAGCATAATTTCGTTAATGCCATTCTCCCAAGGCTGAAGAGTCAAATCACACGAACTAATCTGCTTCATTCCTTTCTCACTGAGTGGGAAACAAATCAAGGTGTGATGTAAAGTTGTAAGAAGCAAAAAGTCTGAATGAATATAGAAAGAAGTGGTATTATTAGAAACTTGTATTCCATCGATAAATAAACGATGCTTCTGACTGAGAGAAATAATCACATCATTGTTTTCTATCTTGACAATTTCGACATTGATACACTGCTTGGGTAATTTTACTTCAGTTAAAATGAATTTATCGTCATCTGTGTATCTTATAACGTTTCCATTTACGACAATGTAGGCTGCATTTTTATCTGGAGAAGGAATAATATGATCCACTGCCAAATGCATTTCGTACTCTTTTTCAATAAGAGCACGACCACCATCTATGGAATTTAGGTCCTCTAAACGAATAACGCAAATCATGTGACTGGAATCATTCACAGCGGAACATAAAATGATATCCTCTTTGAACCAGAGAAAATGATGCAGGCTTAGTGGTACACCTTCGTTCAAAAGATTTCCATTTTTCCATTCAATGTTATATGTCTTAAAAAATTTATATTGCAAATCAGATTCCTTGGAAAGAAAATTAAATTATTAGCGACAACAAAGAGAAATATAGAATATTGTTTTCAGACGATGGTAACTTACGTTTGCATCAATGTAAAGAGCCAGCCGATAATTATCCAAAACGCAAATCACTGCATTCGAATTAATAAGACATTCATTTTTAATATCAACAGGAGCAAAAAGAATAGCATTTATTGCTTCGTTTACTTCCAACGTCAGTTGAGCCATTGGCGGTGGCACAATGCCATCTTTAAAACCCGTAAGCAAGGCCTTTTCTCCATCAATAACACCGACAACAGCTTTATCTGTCAAATCCTTTCCTCGACTATGATCGATTGTCCAATGAAAAGTATAAGTTATTAAATCACTCTGTGTCAGAATTATTAATTTCTTTCCGGATCTAGGAGCCGCACTCCAAGTTACATAAATTACTGGAGTATCCTTATCAAATGTGATCGTCTGCTTTAAATACCAATGGTAATTCCCTTCTGTCCAAAGTTGTAAAATCGTGCCTCCTGTTTCTAAATTTTCAGACCAGACTGCTAGAACTTCTGAGTCTGACGACCAAAGTAAGTCTTTTACCTGTAAATTAATTATTTTGTTGTAGTTATGCTATTTTTGAGTAACAATCCATCTCCAAAAAAACATCAACATAAAATTTAAACCTTGAGCTTCAGATTCGAAGGCAAAGCAAATTCTCTGTGTTTTAAACCATTTTTTTCAAATAAAGCAACGACGTATTTGTTCGGTTGCTTCTGAGTAGTTGCGATTAAATTTCCTGAAGGTCTCCAAGAGATGTTTTCCTCCAAACCATCTAATAATTCACTCGTGTATTGGACGACACCTTCTCGACTAAAAACTTTAAATTGTCGAGTACCAGTTTCATTATTTATAAAACTGACAGCAAACATGCTGCTGTCACCTCTCCAAGTTACTCTCGGGATTCCATCATCCGTTTCAGATTTGGTAATAATTGTTGGTTTCACTTTCGCAGCTGCTTTTCCTTCAGAACCATGAAACTGTGTTTCTTTTTTTCCCCAACCCACTGATACGAACTGCTTTTCTCCGAATTTTGTTGTGAGTAAGTTGGTCTAAAACATAAAAAGTTTATGATATAGGTACGTATATACAATTAAAATATTACAAATAGTGACATTGCAAAAAGAACAATGAAGACGTACCTTGGTGATTATTTGAAAATTCACGTCCATAATAAGGACAGTCCCTTCTGTACTAACCAGGACAATAATATCCTGATCTGGACTTACATGCATGCAATGCAAATTCATTTGAGTATCTTCAATAGAAAAATATTGAGATTCTCCAATATCAACACTCACAAGTTTCCCACAGGTGAAGGCAAAAATAATTCGATCATAAACAAAGGCCATGCCAGCCGGACGCAAGTCACGCAAATGTTCAAAATCAAAAGCATCTATCGACTTTTTCTTATCAGAATATATCACTTTTATTCCATATTGTGTCCAAAAATGAAAATCGTCGTTTTCAGGGTAAGCGCAGCATAAATAAAATTCAAGATCTGAGTACTCCTCAATGATTGAATGTTTACGAATCTCTTGGTTATAAATCGTTAAATTCCTCATGTTGAATTAACTTTTAAACACTAATATACATTAATTTCATTCAAATTGACAGTATTGTTATAAACAATAAGAAAAACACCAAAAAACACTAAAACCACGTGCATCACTACCACTATGTAGCACTGTTTGATCATAGAAAAAAAATTTTCTATAGAGATCATCTCGTCATCCTCAATTGTCGATCAGCTGATTGTCAAAACACACACATTCCTAGCGGCTACATTGCGAACCAGTGAACTTCCGCGTTCCGCGCTCGTTGCAAAATACAAGAATTTAAATTTATTTAAATTATTTATTAATTATTTACTTAAATTTATTAAAAATACAAAATTTAAATTTATTTAAAAAGAAAAACAGAAATATACTCGACTTCCGCAATAGTCACCAAATCCGAAACAGTTGCGCCCGCAATAGTCACCAATTGCCCTACCTCAAATGTAACATCGATTGCGCATGCGTATTGCGCATAAAATAATATTTTTTTAGCATTTTAAATTTCGCGCGGATAGGAACCAATCAGATGCCGAGTGCCATGACATGCGCAGTGGTATCAAGTTGCAATTGAGAGAGCAACTGGCGTCAGTTGGTGACTATTGCGGAAGGAAATTGGTGATTATTGCGAAATTGTGACTATTGCGGTGGTGACTATTGCGGAAGTCGAGTGTAGATTTGATTTAAAAATTGCACTTCCGTACAGTGACTACAGTGGCCCCAACTGGAGCTCCGTACTCTACTGCGCATGCGTTGCACTCGGTATCTGATTGGTTGCTATTCGCGCGTAATTTGAAATGCATAATATTTTTTAGCATTTCAAATTGCGCGCGAATAGCAACCAATCAGGTATCGAGTGCGACGCATTCGCAGTAAAGTACGGGGCTCGAGTTGGGGCCACTGCTTCCGTAATCCGATTGGACCTACCAATCAAAAACGACTTTCAGATGTTTCAACTACAGAATGCTTCGAGCATATACTACCTGGAGAAGCCTTGCAGGCTGCCGAAGCGTAACAGACTTTAGAAAGAGATAGCGAATTAAGGGTACATCCTATCTCTCTCACTCCGCTCGGTGATTGGCTAGCCGTGTCCCCTACTCCAGCAATATATATAGTTATAGTTTCCATGGCTATAGAAGACAAGAATATTACAGCCATTACAGCTGTAATGTGTCCGTTTGTTTTGTTTATTTATATGATTTATATTTTAAACGTAAAATGCCTAAGCAATGTTGCGTTCCGAACTGCAGGATTCTGCATGACGATCCTGGTGGTCTTGATTTACATTATTTTCGGTAAGCTCGGTCGAAAAAATTTATGAATTGAGGTTATCTTTAAAATTGTGTTTACATATTTTTATTGTATATTATAGAGTACCCAAAAACTCTGAAAGAAGAACAAAATGGCTGTCGATGTTACTCTGCGCGTAAAATATTCTAAAATTTGGAAATTCGAGTTACATAATCACGTTTTCTTTATCAGCTGTAAAAAAATGTTCAAATTTATATTCGCTTGAATTAATATTTGTAATGACAAAACTATTTATTCGTTTGTTAACCAATTTTTACTAATTAAATATCGTCGGGCTTACCTAAATTAACGGTAATATACCTTTTAAGTAATTAAAAGGTTGCTTTTTAAGATGAATTCATAATTTTAATTGAAAATGTCATTTTAAATATGCTGCATACACAAGTTTTACGTAACAACTTTTGAAATCGGCGCTTTTTAAAGTGGGAGTGCGGCCAGCCAATCACCGAGCGGAGTGAGAGAGGTAGGATGTACCCTTAATTCGCTATCTCTTTCTAAAGTCTGTTACGCTTCGGCAGCCTGCAAGGCTTACTCCAGGGGCTCTATTCTCGAGATCATTCGAACAATTTTCGTATACGAATTAGTGCTTCTATCTTACTCTTACTCACGTGATTAGAAAAAGACAAACAGTACATTCGTATACGAAAATTGTTCGAACGAACTCGAGAATAGAGCCCCAGGTAGTACACTCGAGTCTCCCAAATCTCAACTTCCCAAATCTCAAGTTCTCCCAAATCTCAAGTCAAGTTTCTCTCAAATGTCAAGTCCGTCTTTCCGAAGAATCACCTGATAACCACTGCGCAGGCGTGCACGCATGCGCAATGGGGCTGTTTGTGAAATTTGAGGACTTGACATTTGGGAGAACGCTGGCCAAAATTTCTTGACATTTGGGAGACTCGAGTGTATATGCTCGAAGACAGAATGTAAACAGGAACGTTGACATGTGAATTGCAGTTAAATAACCTTGAACTTGTCAAAAATGGGGAGTGCCAGAATCTGTGGTTAGGTTTCATTTGATTTCATTTGGCAGCTTGCACTAGATAATGTGTTAATTGTACCATTATACGTTTTGTAATCATTTTTATCGTAATTATGGATCCCGCTGTCTTCCCTGAGGAAATCTGGATTGAAATCTTACTATACTGTGATGTACCTGATATTATTGCTTTCGGAAGCACCTGTAAATACCTGCGAAAGACTTCGGATAATGATTACTTATGGTGAGTTTAGGTTAAGTCTCTTGACAATTTTCATTCAATTTGCTGTAAAATACTTAAATTGCGCATTAAGAATTGACCTTGTACAAATTGCCAGCTTCTTCAGCTTCTGGGTTGCTCAACAATCTTGATATCAAAAGTGTAGGAAGGCTTGTTTTAAACTCCTTTTTGTAGCGATAATGATTATTGAACAATAAAACTGATATAATAAGAGATTTAATCTGCGTGGGAAATACTTTCTATCTGTCATAAATAGTGATTTCTGTTTTTTTTTTTAATTCTTTTCCAGGAAAATGAAATGGTTGCAGTTGCTCTCAAAAGTACAATTTAGATTCCCAGACATCAAATGTCTGCAGTTGCTTGGTGTAAGCTTTAAAGCAACATGTTACAGGCTACACATGGTCCTGACACTAGGAGAAGCCTTTCCATTTCCAAAATGTTGCCACTGTAGTGGTTACACATGTCAACGAAACTGTGTGGAGAGCTCTAGTGCTAAAGTAGTCTTAGAAATTGGTAACAAATTCACATGGGTGATCACACCACAGATTGGTTTGAAGAGGCATTTTTCAATGTTTGGCATTCCTAAATACAACGACGAGATGCACGCGGAACAAACCCAGTTACAAAATAATATTCCGAGTTGCAGCAGTCGAACTAAGGACAACAAATCGCTGGCGAAAACGCTAAAATTATTGAAACTCTCTGAATTAACAACGACGACCAAGATTCCACGTCCAAGTGGTCCTTTCTGCGTTTTTTGCAATTCGCTGAAATTATATCGAGAGAAAAGGAGATTGGCAACACATCCGAACGATGCCTCCTATACGCATTCCAATCCAGTCGATCAAAAATTAGTCAATGGATACTGCACTGATGCAGTGGATATTCTGGGAATTCCGAATGTGGATGTAGTTTGCCCAGCGGAAGCTTTACTCTGTGATGGATCTTTTACGGTACTGAAAATTTATATTGACCATTTGTTCCATCAAATGGGACTGACAACGACTCTTCGGAAACCAAACGCGGTACTCATGTTCTGCGAACCATTGGCCATGCATCCTTCACTTAGAAAACAATTGCTGCATTATTTGTTTCAGGAAGTAAAAGTTGCCAGGTGAGAATCAACTTTATTATAATTTTTATTTAAACTATTCTTGGTATATAATCTAATATATAATGATTTACAGGGTATGCTTGGTTCCAAAACCGTTAGCAGCCTGTGCAATGTTAGATATAGAAACATGTGTTGTTATAGACAGCGGAGCTCTAAGTACAACAGTAGCTGTTGTAATTGGCGGAAGAGTAGTTCCTCATCGATGGAAACTACTTCCCGTTGGAGGTTGGCATGTTGCTTGTAATTTAAAAAATGCTCTATATTGGCAGGCGAAGGAATATCATCAAATTCCCGTATCGTTCCTCGACTATATGGCTGTCAAGGAAAAATGTAGGTTGAACTACAGGGACGAAAATGAGGAGAGGAAACTGAGAGATCATGATAAAAAGTTGAAAGATAATGATAGGAAGATGAAAAAAGAAAATATCAAGTTCAAAGTCGATACCTATGCGGACTACAAACAATTATGGGTGAGTTTCCTACTTTAATTAATTAATCTCTAGAAAGATTTTATTTAATAATAGTAATATTATTAAAACCATAATTTTTTCAGAGAGTTTCTTTAGGAGAAGAACTTTATGTTGCGCCGGAGATGATGTACATCAGTCTAAGTTTGCCACAAGTAATAAAAGATGTTACTTCAGGCCTTTCAGAGGAAGTTTTGCAGGATTGTCTCTCACATATTCTCCTGACGGGAGGCAACACGGATTTGTCAGGATTCAATCTTAGATTGTCGAAAGATTTAAGGGAATTGTTGCCTGAGTATAGTCATATTCTGGAAGTTAGAAGCTGCCCTGGTACGCATAGCTGGAATGCTGCGATGGGTTCGACTTATGTCTCCTTGGAAGTTCATCCAGGTAAGTTAATATTAGAAAACAATAGAAACAGAGAGAAAAAATTTGTGAAATCCTTTTGATAAATTACATAATGATTTTGTTTGAAGTAGATACTAATTAAAAAATTTTAAAAACGTTAATTGATTTTTCTTCTATAGATAAAACACCGCCAGAATACGTTTCGGGCTATCCATTTTGGCTTTCACGAGAAGAGTACGTGCTTTTTGGTTGTGAGTCTTTAGAGCAACAGAGGAGAGGTAAAGTTGCTACGTTCGAATAAAAGTGAGCTAAAATCATACCCAAATTAAAATTCCCCTACATAATATCACATAATATCAGGAAAATAAATGTTACCATTATATAATATATTTTATCCAATATTGTCTATGAACTCATAAATCGAATTGAAGGCAGGACCCGTTCATTTTTTAAGCGTTTCAAATGTATGTTGAGTTTAAAAGAATTTCTATCACGTATTGGAAATCGAATTTGTACAAATTAATAACGTAAATTGCATTTAAATTTAGATCATGGGGCTAATTTTATAGTGCACTACCTGCTTTATGGTCTTAATAAAAAATTTTTTAAATCTTTCATTCAAAGCTTTTGATCAATTTGTACGTATATCATATTTGATATATTGTATATATATTAGTATATATAAGATAATTTATATATTTGTTTAAATTCTCATCAGATATACCGAAGGTATAGGATCAGAAAATCAGAAAGTATTGGTTCTTACATAATAATTTTGTAAATTGGCTGGAGCTGCGCTTTAAGTCTTAAAAAAATTATTTTCATTCATACTGTTATGTTAGTTTGTCCTTCAGAGTACCTATACTACATATATTCAAATAACTCGAACCTTATAACTAAGACAGTAAGCATCTAGATTTTCATAAAATTTCAATTTTTTGCACCACCCATTTGTCACTTCGATGGCAAACTTAAATCGCGACTCTTTGGCAAGTAGCTTTCTAAATCATCCGATCGCCATTACAAAGATTGAAACTTTTTTTCAATTTTAATTAATTTATATTCATTTACGTATCTAAGTATTATTATCTTTCCAAAAAGAAAATAATGTGTTGAAGTGCTTTTAATCGAAACTTTTATTAGACGTTTTTAATATTATTCTTCTATATTATTTTTAAAATGTTATTGTGGATTTATTTAAGACTTAGTTATTTAAGACTAAATACTTATTTTTATAGTGTGTACTTTCAAATTCTATTCGCGTTTCATCTGTAGCACATACTTCCTAGTTAATTGCTTGTCAAAACCTGCCCGTTATGTACAGTTTGAACCTGTTATGAATATGTGATTCGATATACGAAGGTGCAAGTTGTGACGATAATTTTTTGTGTATAAAATTTAATATTATTACTGTTTAAACTCAATTGGTAATTGATGAGGTGACGACAAAATGTCATGTTTTATTAAATCTGTATTATACATTGTTTGTAAATATGAAAGGGATGTGGAGAACGTTTGAATCGAAATGTATTAAGTATTATGCGATACCGATCGTAGTATTTCTAAATACAAAGTTGTTTGCTGTTTTGTAAATTTGTATCGGATGAAACTTGCCAAAAAAATTCTACGAATCGTATGAAAAGAGAGAGAGAGAGAATACAAAAGTTTCTAGTCACGGTAAAAACGATTTAATCGTAAGAGACCTTACTTCCAAGATAATTTATTCGTTTATTAGCTATTTGTAATAATAGATAGTTTTAGAAATTGTGAATCTCTACTTTTTAATTTTACAAAATAATCGATTAATATTACTGTACGTGTGATCATCAAAGATCCCGCTAAGCTTCGAGCTAATTAATTAGTTCGTTAAAGCGATAGCTATATAGGAAATTTATAACTTCACTCATCCGTACTCTACGACGATAATTATCGTAAGATACATAGATAAAGTGTATAATCTATCAATGCTTTGTCGAGTAAAGTAAGACCTTGATCATGACTTTATTTTAAACTTTATTTTCCTTTTCTTTTTCTTCATTTTCTTATCAAAAATCTGAAAAACGAATAAATTAATACCTCGAATAAATATGTATACCAGAATAAAAACTAGAGAAATCTAGAAAATAAATTCAAAGTTCAAAAATTTATTTTTTTAATATATTTTTGATTAATTATTACAAATATAAAATTATAATGCCTTTTTTGAAAATTCAAATATCGAAAATTCTAAAATATAATAAAAGTCTTGTGCAAATCCCATTCATTCTTTATTTTACATCAAGTGTCAAGTCTTACAAAAACTCTCTAATTCCATATTTTTAATAATCACTTATTTTCAAGTTGTTTTGATTAATATTTTTGTTCTTTGACATGTGAATCTAATTATAAATTTCTAAATCAGACAGCCCTATATTTTATCTTCTTATATGTTAAGGGCATGTGCCATGTGGTAATTACCATAAGAGAAAATTTAGTTTCCCCAACTTTACGCTCACAATAAATATTTTTTTCTAAAACTATGCCATTTATCTCCGTGTCGTACAGATGGAGATAAATAGCCTAGTTTTAGAAAAAAATATTTATTATTGCGAGCGTAAAGTTGAGAAAACTAAATTGTTCTTATAGTTCTAAAATGATGGATATTAATTGTTACTAAATTTTTTGTATACATCTTTTTATTTTTTTATTTTCAGGATTCAGATTGTAATTGTAACTGGAAACAGATTTTCAATTTAGTCATAAATGAAAAGGTGAAATAAAAAAGTGAATAAAAATATTTCGTTTGTAAAAGTGGGATAAGAATTCTTTCTTCAGAGTAAAAATGGGACAAAATGAATTCTCAAAGCAAAAATGGAATGCTAATACGAACGCTGATTAGTTCTTTCTATACCATTTTTGCTCTGAGAATTCATTTTGTTCCATTTTTACTCCCAAGAATTTTTATCCCATTTTTACAAATGAAGTATTTTTATCCACTTTTTACTTTCAATCGCTCAAATTTAGTAATAAAACCTCAACTTAAAATTTTATCTCATTGGAAACATAAAATTCATTCTTAACAATAGTTTCTCTTAATCTAAAATATTTTTGGCAATCGGTATTTCGCAAAGCGGGATTGTCTGAATTAAGAAAAGAAATCAGTTATGAATTGAGTTTCACTTAAGGTTTCAATAGAAAAACTATAACTTTTGTCACTTCATTTCATAAGAAGATGGATCTTCTTTTTCAGTCTAGTATATAAACATTCCTTTGCATCTTTTTCTGATTGCGTTCGATTAGCTGCATAAATAGTATCTTAAAAGTTAAGTATACATCCATTACTATACCATTTCTGTGGATCAATTTTCGTTCTTAGTTTTTTGAAAGAAGAAACTAATATTTTTCCTCTTTCAACAAACTTTTCCAATTATCGTTTTCCACTCCAGATAAAATACCATTCAGTGAATGACCTCTATTCTAAAAATGTTAAATATTACAAAGATGTTCAAGTATAAAATATTTATTACAAGTGACAATATTATTCGACCTAATTTCTCGAAATTCAGGGCCCATACTTTTCGTGGTATAGAAGTAAAGTGGAAAATTATTTTCGGACATATTAAATGATTATATAGGCAATATCATTTTTTTGACAAAGGCTTAACTTATTTTTTCTATAATAAACGCAGTATGAAAATAGGTTTCAAATTGATTTGAGGCAGAATCAAGGTGAAAAACGAAAGACTTTTCATGAAAGTTCATTTAAGATATTTTTACCTTTCTCCACTTAATGTTAATTTCAAAGTATGTACGTATCTTAGATCATTTATACAAACTATATACAAATCAATATCTATTTCTATACACAATATTCGATATATTTTGAGAGTCTTTTTTTGCAGTTAGAATGCAATAGAAAATATTTTTTGCATTAAAAATTCAGTGCAACTGTTTTACTCGAAATGGGATGAATTTCCAGGGCTAATTGATATTTAATTTCAATATTAGTTATTATTTCAAACACGAGAGAAAACGTAAAATTAAGTTAATCACTTTTTGTTACAAGAGAACGTTATTTCTACTGAAAGTTAATTTGAAAAAGCGTTACTTCATATCTAAAGTTCAGTTTCACTTTCCTAAAAATTCGAGCCCATTCGAACAAGAATTAAGTGTAGAACTCGTGAATAAAAATCGATTTTCCAAGCTGCAATTTCTCTTAGCTCGTTATCAGTCATTATGATTAGCCGCAGATGAAAAAATTATCTGCAACAAGTCAGAATTTTCTACTGCATTCATTTTTCGTTGAAAATTGACTTAGCAACAAGAACTCTTTGCAGGTTCAGCCTCGACTAGATTGAAATCTAAACCACTAGGTCTAGCATAGCCGGTTTTTATCCCGTCCCAACCGTCTTCAATTTTGTATTCGCCAGATAGTATTCTATTATAAACTTCTTGAGTGACGGCTCGAAAAGCTTCTTCAACATTGATTCCTGTTTTTGCACTAGTCTCGACGAGATGGATCCCATTTTGATCCGCAAAAGCCCGAGCTTCCTCTCTGGAAACCTCACGAAGACCGCCATTCGTTACCAAGTCGAGCTTGCAACCTACAAGAGCAAACACTGGACGATTTGGTTCAATATGTCTGCGTGCTTCCATCATCCACTGGGGTATGTGTTCAAAACTTGCTCGATTGCAAACATCGTAGACGAGTAAAGCTCCAACTGAGTTTCTGTAGTAAGACTTCGTAATCGACCTGAAAAAAAGAAAAAAACTTAATTCCTGGAACTTTTAGATTCTTTATATTTAAAAATACAAGTATCAGGATTAGGGCTTTTAAAAGAAAGAGTACAGAAATTATAGACGGTTTTAGAACGATCTTTATTGTACCAAGACAGAATTGCATCTGACTGTTGAGACAAAGCTCACAGAGAGAACCCTTCAAAGAAATCATATCGTCACATATCGGTATTTTATGAACAAACCTCAACTAAACAGATCCAATCTCGGACCACACAAAGCTTGAGTTTCAAGAATCAAAAGTATAAGATAATCTGTTATTCGCTTTTTGTTATTTTAAACCATATCTTCTAACAACAAGAAATATAAACAATTTTAATTATATAGTTTAAGGGTGTTGGAGCCAAGCTCCAATCTAAAAACTCGATTTCTTCATTTTACTTAACAAATATTACAATTGGAATTTTTTCCCTCTGTACGATTAAACAATTTTTAACTAGAATTATGCGTACAGAGCAAGAAGATATCTAATTCAAATATTTTTTAAGTAAAATTAAAATATTGAAATTTGAAGACAGATTTTGAATTCTTCATTTTAAACAAAAAGTATTGAAACTAAATATTTTTTCGCTCTGTACGCAGTCTTATATTTGAAAAAAGATTAGTTCTACAGATCGAAAAAATATTTATCTATAATTTTCGTTGAGTAAAATGGAGAATGAAATTTTGAACATAACACTTGGGTCCAACGCCCTTAAATTCATTTTGAAACTTAATCTGAAATACTTGAATAACTCCCAATTTTAATTACCGAAATCGTTATTAAATCTATTATTCATTGATTCCCATTATTTGGTAAAATAAATTCTATAAAATATGCTTACCTAAACCTTTCCTGGCCAGCAGTATCCCAAAGTTGGAGTTTGATCCTTCTGCCATCTTTAACTTCTATTAGTCTAGCAAAGAAATCTACCCCCACCGTCGGATCCGATAGCTGAAAAATTCAATAAACAATATATGTGTATCTAAAAAATCTGGCTATGTGTATCTAAAAAATCTGGCTATTCGTACCCAAATTTTGGTATACATAGCTATAGCCGTTATTTATTAATAATTAATATATTTTATTTAAAATATATAATTATAGGTTATTCTTTTTGCAATCTGGCCCGCGAAAATTTTTCGTGATGCGCATGCCCGACAATTTTTAAATTCGTTCTTCGCAATTTGATTAATTTTTAAAATTTTGTTAATTTTATTGGTTTATAAAGTGACTCAATATAAATTTCGAAGAGTTTAATCATTTTTTTACCTAAATTAACAAGTTTCAACTGAAAATATTCAGCAGAATTTAAATAGTCGCAAATTGAAATTCTGTATTTAAATTTCAAATTTGGACTGTTGGTTAACCTGCTGAACATGAAGAGACTGGAAGAGACCAATTCACCAGTGTTCACCAGTTAAGAAACGTCCTTTCCCGAGGTCACATCATCGCTTCGAGCTCTGTGATTTTAGGTTAAAAAGGGCTTTCTTTAATCGTATTTTATTCAAATTCGAGTTGGCAATCTCTAAACGAACAGAACTTATACAGACATTTAGACATATCTTGAAGTTTTGGAAAAATTTTGATTGGAATATTGTGAAGATATTTCTATAAAAAAAAACACATTTTTGTTTATAAATAATTATTTACGCATCAAATTTAGTTTATAAACTCTAATTATTATTGTAAAAATATATGGGTGATTTTAAGTACAATTATTTTTTTTTAAATTCGCGCCTTACTTTATAGTGAAATGAAGTGAAGTTAGTGAAGTGAGTGAGATATCCTATTGGGATTACGAACGACAGATTACGATTACATATCAGACCATAAAGATTCTCGCATATTGAGGAAGCCAAAATCAGTATTTGAAATCATTAGAACCTGTAAATTCGCACACATGCGAAAAATTTGTTTTTACGATTTTGAAGGACAGGAAGTTGGACGAAGGTGTTATCATCTGGACACGAGAATCAGCAAAGTAGTAAGTTTGGTTTTTAAAGTTCCCTCTTGCCTCCGATTAATGTCGAAGGACGAATTGTCCAAAGACTGACAGGGAGGTGGGTTGTAATTAAAATGATAAAAATCACGTAGTGACCATTAATAAAGGATTCTTGATGCCTTTATTAGCGACTGAGTTTTCGCCATTAATATTTTCTACATAGTATAGTGTATAGATTTAGCTTCTTCTTTGTGCGCGATATCTCACTTTTTTATCGCTTTAATTTTTGTTTGCCTCCTTTTCAAATGTTAATGAAGATTTTATGAATGCAGTTCATGTAAAAATAAGGCCAAAAAACTACACATGCATTTCAATTTACACATTTACACCAAGAGCATTACGGAAACATTGTGTATTGAAGGATATCCAAAACGTTTTTTTCCATGATTTTAGTTGCACAATTTTTTAACGGGGAGATATATAAGTAGAACTCGAGCACAAAAGAAATATATATATCAAAGCAACTGCCCTTAGAATAAAAAAGCTATATATTTAAAGTGCTCCAAAAAAATTTGGGGAACTTATATCAACAGTCGCTTATGG
This sequence comes from Synergus itoensis, assembly GCA_904066005.1. Classification (NCBI taxonomy): domain Eukaryota; kingdom Metazoa; phylum Arthropoda; class Insecta; order Hymenoptera; family Cynipidae; genus Synergus; species Synergus itoensis. The sequence continues at coordinate 1,009,833 of CAJFCP010000129.1, read as the reverse complement.
TTAATTAATGGTTTATGTTCAACGGCCATTTATTCTGTAATAAATTTACTGTTGAAGCTTCTGTCACTATGTTGATTTCACTTTCGTTTCTAACAATTGCCTTGTTAAATACGTTACTTATTTAAAAACAACTTTTTAATGATTTTAAAATTTCAACATTCTTATGAATTTTACTGTGGTTTGAACACAACAACAGTTTAATTCGTGCACCATAAGCACAAGAATAATTTTTTTCTTGTTTTTTCTTAATTTACATATCTATTAATTTTATCGTTACTCATGGTAACAGCCTGCTTGGCTAAATAGACACAAAATGCGTCGTGATGCGTCGCTCCATATGAATGAAATACGACACTTCACTCAAATGATTCATTCATAACACTTTAGTCAACAAAAGAAGTTGACAAATAATTAACGTGAAATTTGGAACTCATTCTAAAAATGTTTCAAACCTCTGGTTTCTATGCCAGAGCAGAAGACAAAAAAAGCACTGCGTTGTATGATGTATCTACTGCGTACGTACCTCAGCAAACTTGCCGTCGGTGAAGTATTTCAGGAGAGAGCTTTTGCCAACTGTGCTGTCTCCAATCAGTATCAGTCGGAATTGATAATCAAAAATTGGTTCCACCATTTTGACGAGTTCTCAAATAGGAGTCTAAGAGCACACGTTATAGTTCAAAAAGTCAGCATTTTCGAATGCGTAATCCTGAATTGCGAGATTTACAATGATCTCAGCTGACCATGGATATATGTACATAGTACATATTAATCACATCCACGGTACAGACGCAAGTACTACAAAAGAAGTGACAAAGATCACCAGGATGAAATGCGCACTACGAAGACTAACTGACGACTGAGTGACTACTGACTGAGACTGAGACTGATGATCACTGAAGACTGAAGACACTGAGGCGTACTGAAGTGGACTAAGGTGCACTGAGAATGGACTAAGTGTCTAAGTGACTGAGAGTCTGAGAGATCTGTTCTATAGGGTTTATGCAACTTTAGGTTGTTGGTTGTATTTGGAGAATATGGTTTGATTATAGTTTAGCAGATTAGCAGATATCTGGTGTATATAACATGCGCATTTTGCTGCGCATCTAGCAGACGACAGACTTGGTAATCAATCAGCTGTTCTACTCTACCGTTCTACTTAACTGACTGTTGCACACATATAAGAATAGAGGTGAAAAGGTATAGGCTCTCCTATGAGTGGAAGTGTCTCCCTAATAAAAAAAGAAAGGAGATGAAAGGACCCATACCTGTCTCTCTCTAGTGATGCGGTTAGAGAGAGACAGGTAGGGGTCCTTTCATCTCCTTTCTCTTTCTATTAGGGAGACACTTTCAGTGCATGCCTTTTCACCTCTATTCTTATATCTCTATAGTTGCACACCATGTGGTGTTGATGTTTCTAAAGGCTCAAAGCAAAGCGACGCTATTTTCCTTAATTTTCCACAACTTTCACACTTTAATTGGCAGTGTTTCTTCACAACATGTTGTTGCATTTAATCTAGATTTCCTTGAGTATTTCAAATGCTAGCGGTTATTATTTTCAATTTTAAATCGAATTTCCACGTAAATTATACCTCAGCGAAACTGAATGATATTTTTTAACTTTTAGTGTAAAGCAGATCATTTTTATATTCTATGTTCGTGTATGTCACATGTTTTTGTGCCCAGTTCAAATTTTAAGCTGGTTTCGGTATTTTGAATAAGCAATTCTAAAAACAAAGTGATCATAGTGGTTTTGTTACATAAATTGAGTGAACAAAAATTGTTTTGAAATAAAAAATGGAAGAGGAAAGTTTGCTCCAAGAAATCCAGTCTTTGAAGAACAGTTTATTAGAAAAAGAAACTCGTCTCGCAGAACTGAGATATCAAAAACAAATATTACAAGATAATGGATTAAACAATGAGGAAATTGCTAGATACAGTAGGCAAATTCTTTTACCAGAAATTAGCGTAAAAGGTACGTGATTCTTATACAGCTGAATAAATTTAATTTTCATGAGATTAAGAACGTTTACTGAAGCAAATTAAGTTATATATGTTTATTTGTGAGTATAGCCTAATTTAGGATTTAAAATATTTCATTATGATTCTATTTGTAGGCCAAGTTCTCTTGAAAAATGCATCAGTTCTTATCGTGGGAGCTGGAGGTCTTGGTTGTCCATCAGCATTATATTTAGCAGGAGCAGGAATCGGACACATTGGAATAGTTGATTATGACAATATCGAAATAACTAATCTCCACAGGCAAATATTATTTTCATCGACAGATGTCGGTACTCCAAAAGTGGAAGCGGTAAAAGTCGCCCTCAAGAGGTAGAATTTTGTTTATAATTATAGATTGTTTAGAAAAGTATAAACCATTACTAAATGTTCTTTTTATGTCGGTTATTTAATGACATGACAATCTAGACTGAACAACAATGTTAAAGTTACTCCCTACAAGATGCAAATCAAAAGCGACAATGCCTTGGACATCATAAAGAACTACGATGTCGTATTGGATGCCACAGACAATGTAGCTACTCGATACTTGTTAAACGATGCCTGTGTCATTAGTAAAAAACCTCTGATATCTGGGTCCGCATTAAAGTTCGAAGGACAACTTACAGTTTATAATTACAAAGGACCTTGCTATAGATGCATATTTCCCAAACCTCCACCACCTGAAACCGTAACAAATTGTGGCGATGGTGGTGTCCTCGGTGCAGGTATCACAATTTCCAATTAAAATTAAATAATCTCTTTTTAAAATAAAATTAATCTCATTTAAAATTAAATTCTAAAGTACTTTGTTTTTAGTTGTGGGAGTGATAGGTGTCCTACAAGCCCAGGAAGCGATAAAACTACTTTTAAATGTACCAGGAGTTCTCTCAGGTCGTATGTTATTGTTCGACGGATTAGAAACTGCATTCAGAAATATTCGCTTACGCCCTAAAAATCCTGATTGTCTTTATTGTGGGCAAAATTCTGAGAAAAGCGAATTAATTGACTACGAACAATTTTGCGGGGCAAAAGCAGTAGATAAAAATCCTGATTTGAAAGTCTTAAAAAATTACGAAAGAATAACAGTAGAGGAATATCGAGATATTGCGCTGAAAAAACCGCATGTTCTGATAGATGTTCGCTCGCCCGAAGAATTTGAAATTTGTCGATTGGAAAAATCGATTAACATTCCAATAAATGATATTAGCAAAGAAAGCAGTCTCAATACAATTAAAAATGAGATTGATAAAACTGGATCTGATACTTCGAATGGTTCGTACTTATATTGATTTCATGGATAAATGATTTATTAACATCTCATCAAAAATAAATAAAATTCGAAAATTTCTTGCAGTTTTCGTTTTGTGTCGAAGGGGAAATGATTCACAAAAGGCGGTGAGAATTTTGCAAAATTTTCTAACTGATAAGTTAGAAATCAAGGACATTACCGGTGGTCTTCATGCTTGGGCGAAAAAAATTGATCTACGGTTCCCGGTATACTAACAGGGAATGAAAAATCTTCTCTTGTATATTTGTTCTTTACATTTTTTATCTACACTTTGTAGATTATCTTTATCTCTTGAAATAATATTTTACACATTTCTTAAAATATTTTGTTTAAAAATACATAGAATCATATGTATATTTTACATATTAATCTCTCTTATAATTGTTGACCCATGTTTTTATTTCACCCTATTTTACACCTGTTTGATACACTTTCTATAAATTATTTATAATTAAATTATAAATGCACAAATTAACGAAAATACGAACGATAAATATACACTCTTAATTTTGTTCATAAATATAGACACTAGTTTCGGGATGTTTATAATGAAGGTCAGAAAGACTTCGTAATTTTTCGGCTGCTTGTTCAGGAGTTAAATCGCGTTGAGACTGAGCTAAAAGTTCATATCCAACCATATGCTTTTTAATTGTTGCTGATCTCAGCAGAGGTGGGAGATAAATTCCATGAAAGGTCCAGTAACTATGATCTTTATTCGACATTGGGCCAGTTGGTGCGCCTAAAATTTAAAAATTGTTTATATATTATTTAATATTTTACAATAATTTTTTGAACGAAATTAAAATGAAAGGGATGTAAAGAACGTTAGATTAGTATTATTACCATGCCATCCCATTGAATATGGAAAAGAACACTTGAAAAGATTGTCGTATTTAGTGCAGAGTTTTTTCATAACAACTGCAAGCGATTCTTGTTGGTCTTTACTCAAATTTTGCATTCTCTGAACTTGTTTTTTTGGTAGGACTAAAGTTTCATAAGGCCATACTGCCCAAAATGGCACAACTACGAGCCACTCTCGCTCATCTATTACAATTCGTTCCTTTGGAAATAAATTAATGTATGAATTAAAGATTATTTAGATTTCAAGTTTCTAACAGAGATTTCTTTTACGTGGAAATAATTCGAACCTTCTTCAGAAGTTCCTTCTGCATATAATCGATAAGAAGAGGGTTTCCTTTTCGATTATAGTAATCAGAGAGTAATCTGTCTTTGGTTTGAGCTTCATTTGGTAAAAAGGAACTTGCCCAAATTTGACAATGAGGATGAGCGTTGCTACATCCCATTAGAGCACCTCTATTCTCGAATATCTGAACCCAGGACCACTTTTTCCCTAAATCCAACATTTCGTTAATCCATCTGATAAATTAAGTTAGATATTAATCTTAAAATTTAAATTCTATAAGAAATTAAAATGTAGTTTAGTAAATTTACTGTTTGATGACTTCAAGTATTTCGCTTGGTTTCATAAGTGCTATAGTGACGTTAGATTTAGGATGAAAGCACATCACTTTGCATTTTCCTCTTGCCGCATCCATGGTAAATAATTCGTCTTCAGGTTTTGGTGGACTTGGAACGTCTTCCAAAAGGGCAGGAAAATCGTTATCGAAAGAAAACGTGTTATCATATTTCGGAGTCACCTGAGCAAAATGATACACGTTGATTATAAAATATTAATATATCACGTTCAGTACAATTCAAAGTAAAATAAAAACCTGGCCATTTGCTCTAGTGTTTCCCGGACATAATGGATTAGTTGGATCATAATCTGGAAGATCCTCATCATTTGATGGTTCCACTTGTCCTCCCCAAGGTCTTTTCATTCTGTGTGGTGATACCAAAACCCATTCACCTTTCAGAGGGTTGTAACGAATGTGCTGATGTTCTATAGGATCAAAATTCTGCGAACTAGCCATCTCGATTTTGGTAATCTGAAAAAAATTAAGTTAATATAATTAATTACTTTAAAAACCCTACTATACATAGTTGAAAGAGTAAAATAACTTAAAATTTATCAAATTAAAAAAACTTTTACCTTCCGCAGTAATTCAACGTAAGTGGGAATTGAAAAAAACTCTTTTTCTTCTGAAGTAAGAACTTTTACTACAGCCTCAGTGAAATCAGAGCTAGAACAAATAATCTATGACTATATAGAACTTCAATCCATATGATATAACTGATAAAGAGTCAAGCTTCATCATCAATTGATTTCCTGCTTCAATTTTTTAAGCTTTCAAGTAAGGAAAATTACTAACACATTCCATTGTTTCAATAATAATATACTTTTATTAATAAAGCTTATGTCGTAAAGAAAAAAATTAAATTAAAATTCATGAGCACTGCATGGCGCGATTTTCATTACTCATCAATCAGATATAATAAAATTCAACCTTGTTGATTGATATCACATGTTATTACACATCACTCCGTGTTATACACATATGATAACCATTTAACTTCCAGTAAATTTTTTATCTACTTTATTAAATAGATTAACAAATTTATTTATTTATTTTAGAGCAAATTAGATTTTGTTTCTTAAATTTTAAAGACTATATTAAAATACAGATATTAAAAAACTTTAATGTTAGTTACGCGTTTTAAACTGAAAAAAAAATTGCTAAAAAAGATAAGTTTTATGGAGGAGCTGGGATTTGAACCCAGGACTTTCCGCATGCGAAGCGGACACTCTACCACTGAGTTACACCCCCGATTGAAAGTTTCTTCTAAAAATCACTACATAAATCGAAGGTCACCCACCCACAATGAAAAGACATGTCACAATCACAATTAAAACTTCACTACAACTATACAAATATATAAACAAACAAAAAAGATGAATTGTTTGAAAAAAAAACAAAGGATATTCATTTGACTAGTTCATTCAAAACAATCGAATACTCACTTATTTCAATCAAATAGAATATCTTTTTGGTTTCATGAATAAATTCTAACAAAAATCACAAATAAGAAACTTATTAATTTCTCTGTCCGAACAATGTTATTTTTATAACAATATAATTATTCATAAAAATTGTGTTAAAAAAATTTAACAATTTCTAAAACTTGAATTATAAGGTTAGGAAAACACCATACAACGATACCAGTACATATATTAGTACGATTAATAATTATATGTACTCAAAAATCCGACTTTAATCACTACGAATGCACTCCAATTTTTCAAGGGTGTATATAATCCTGAAAAATGAAATAATCGAAATAATTAACCAGAAAAACTGTTCATTGTTTTTGTTTATTCAGCGATAAATAATGCAGGGGCGGCTTCAGAGAAGGGTTTTTGGGGGGCCACCTTTCCCATGGACCCCCGACCCCATGGACCTTACCACCTTTTGGGAAGGGGGTACCTTACCCCTCCAACAGTCGTACACTTCAATTATTAACATTATTAAGCTGCATTTACACCTTTTTTGGAAAATGTTCTTCTTCTCACTCTACCATGTGACTGTCTCATAAATTTGTCTCATTCGCACATTTTCCACACATTTTCCTCGGAAAATATGCGAATGAGACAAACTTAAGGGGGGGCACGGACCGTGCCCCCCCTTTCTGGATTCGCCCATGGATAAAATAATGTTGGTAGAATCGGTAGAATCTTTGTGTTCATTTTTGTTTTTGTTGGTGGTGACATGTTGATTTGGTAACACTGACCTGATGCATATATATACTACCAGACATATATAGTGATATCAAAGTGATATATAGCTACAACTGACCTGCTGCAGCTGAGCTGCAGTAGCTTGTCTTTGCTTGTCTTGTGGATGGTGTTGTGAACTTGTGGGTGGTTCTTGTTTTTTTTACTAAAAAAAAGAAGAGGAAGACGATGCCTTGTTTAAGGCGCTAAGGTCAAGCTAAACACCCACACGCTTTTCAAGTGATTTCTGCAAGTCTAACTCGAGCTAAAAAAAACTCTAACTCTAAACCTCTTTGTGTTTTTATTTGTCAAATTTGGAGAAAGTGTTTTATCGTAAAACACGTTTTCATAATGGCAGATTTTGATGCTATTTATGAGGAGGAGGAAGTGAATGAACAAAATCTGGAAGAACATTATGTGAGCATGGTGCCGGATCCTATAATAATTCGTGGTGGTGGCAACATGACAGTGTAAGATTGAAACTACATTTTTACTTACTTTGACTCTTTATTCTCGCATTAATAATATGTGACAGAGATTCTCCGTTTTACTTTCGAATTTAAACTCCTTAAAAATGAAAGCATGCAAAATTCAAGGACACGTTTTTATCTAGAGAAATATTTTCTTTGTTCCAATAGTTTCCTTCTTTTTAATAGTGGGACTTTCCTCAAGGCTTGTATTTCTCTTATTTTTATCTTTATGTAAAGCATTTTGGGTTATTAGTATGCAGACAATGTCTCAACTCACTTCCAAATGCTCCAAATTGTTCTCATTTTTTTGGAGTTTACAAAACCTTTGTTTTTTATCCGTAGTACCTTTAATATTTTTAATATTTATGCAGGTTTGGACTCAGCAATCGATTCGAATCCGAATTTCCAAATGGATTAGTGTCACGTGTAGCACCAGAAGAATTCAAAGCAACAGTAATGCGAGTAAACAGTGTCCTTAAAAAAACTCTACCTGTAAATGTTAAGTGGCTGTTTTGTGGCTGCGTTTGTTGCTGTTGCACACTAGGATGTTCGTTATGGCCTGTTATATGTTTAAGTAAACGGGTAAATAATTATATTTTCTTTTTACAGATCCCTGAATTAGAATTTTAAAGATGTTTATTTTTTAATGTAAGTGTGAATTTTTATTTGTTTTTAATAGACACAACATTCGCTTAACAAATTGTTAGAATGGGAGAACAGCAGACTCTATAACAAATTAGGATTACATTGGAGATTAACCAAACAAAGATGTGATAGCTCCTCTATGATGGAATACGTAAGTTAAAAAAGGAAACCATACACCCTCGTTCTTTAAATTTCATCAATAAATTTAATCGTCTATTTTCAGGTTCTCCTAATTGAATTTATTCCCAAAATTCCACTTTACAGACCGGACTAAAGAACACAATCCATGACTTTTTTTGTGCAATATACTGAAATAAGGGTGACAACTCCAGATCGCATATACTAACGAAATATCTAGTTTGATGTTAAAATTTGTGAAGAATACACATTTTTTTTTTTTGTAAATATCATGTATAGAAAACATAGTATAATTATATAGAAATATAATTTGTATTTAATTTTGTCGTATTACGCGAGTTGTTTAGGTTCCTTTCATTTCGTGCACAAGGCTAACTTTCGGATAATAGGATTTTTTAATTTGGTATTAACTGTCTACTTTTAATTAGGATCACTGAGGTTTCATGTAATAATAATATTTAAATAACACGAAATCAACAACTTGGCAAGAACTTTATAAAGTATTGGCTCTCCATACATTGAAAGTTAATTTTTCAATTTAAATTTAAAAGATACCACTTCAAGAAGAAATCTTAAAAAAAAAAAATGTCATATTTAAAAATTACTGCAATCTCGGTGAACAAAAATTAAACAGAATGGTAATAAATATATTTTAAAAACAGATATCTACAATATTTATCTGTTACGACACATATATGTATGTTAATTTTGATATTTGTTTATTTAAGAAATAGATTTGCTCACAACATTTTACTTTATTTTAATTTTGACTTATATTAATATTCATAGATGTGGAAAAATTTGGAACTATAATTTTTGCCACGTTTATAACCTGGGTATATCTCAGAGTACAAGCGAAATCAGAAATGTAGCCAATTGCAAATTTTTTCTCGGCTGTTTACACACCGAATCCTATTCTACAAAAAATGTTAAAAAGAACAGTTATTTTAAAAACTATCTAGAATTTTTTCAATTATATGAGGAAAGTATTAACACTAGTTTCGTACTTAAGAGAATAAAAAAAAATACGTCTGAAATAAACGGCGAATTAACTTTTGGATTAGCAAGAAGAGTAATTTTAGAAATTAACTCGAACTATCCCGATGATATGCGATAATCACTTGCGAAATTCAAGTAGTGGTAGTGCAAAAAATATCTAAAATCAATACAGTGACAAAAACGTCCTGCCGATAGATGATTTTTCCAGTTTCCACGTATTCAATAAAATAAGAAAATCGTGCCTTTTACTCGTGGATTTATGTGAAAACATATTCAGAGTAGTTCCTACATTAAGTTTAATATTTTATACAGGGTCTGTTGCAATAAGGTGACAATTGAAGTCAAAATTAACTTGTTATAGGGTGAAAACCAGAATTTTTTAGTTTATCTTTTGTACGAGTCTTGCCAGGATATTTTCTCGGTATTCTTAGTTTACGAAAATATTAATCAATGTATTAAATCATTAAATGATTTAAGAACATTTTTTCTCGCATTCTGGTTTTCGGGCAATGGATCCTATATAAATTTTTGGCATAATACATTTAACTATGAAATAGTAGGCTGATTACTTTCGCCGATAGCGGTCAATTTGCGAGTATGCACTTTAATTTCGTTACAGGGCAATTATTTATGAAAATATGTGATAAACAATAATTAGGGTAAATACAAATGCATAATTATTTCAATCTTTAAAGATATTTGTTCTTTATTACCTATCCTCATTATTGCCATTTTTATTTTTTCTTAAGCATTTAAAAAAAATTTAACAAACTTTTGGGTTTTGTAAATGTAAGTCTTATTTATTTGTAATATATCACATTACAAGATTCTATAGATACATAAGAAATATAAACCTCAGCGAAGTTCGCGTATAAGATAATAACGATAGTGAGTTTGATTGCCCTATCACTTTCGAATTAAGATTCTGGTCCCACTAAATGTTTCCCGATAGTACGAAATCCAAATAGAAAATAAATACTAATACTGAAAACAAATACGACAATATCGAAGAAAGAAATCTTGACAATTGAATTTCAATAACAATTTTAAGTTAAGTCATAACAAATCACAAGGGCGGTTCTACATGAAGTATATATATATTGTACACAATCTCATTGATAATCGAGTTATTGAAAAATACTTACACTACGGACGATTTCTTAATTAACAAGTACAATGTAAATATATTACTCTTTTAAAACGCAGTTATCGCTTTTGACTTGTATTATAAATTGTTACACGATGGTACAATTGTATAAATAATTTAAGTTTATATACAAAAAAAATATACACTCAACTTTATCAATTTCAAATTTTCATATCAAAATGTTTATTATGCACTAAAATAAGGCCTTCAAGTTCCAACTACTTTGTTTCAGAAATATAAGAGAAATTTTGTGATGTATGTAAAGGTACCAAAATTCTGAGCACTTGAAGCTTAGTCATTTTCAAATTTATGTAACGCTCACACAACAAATATCGAAAAGCGAACATTTGTTAGTTTATATATAATATTATTATAGAATTAGGAAATGGTAAGACTGAAATATTATGTACAATAGATCGTTGACAACATTTACTGATTTAAGTTAATTTTTTTTTCACGAACACACAAGCACAGACTTGATTATATATTGCTACTTGATACAAGTAAATTAGAATTTCCAATATTCCTATGACATCAAGACTGTAGCAAAAGTATTCAGATATTGCAGTAATACATTTTAAGTATCAAAAATCTAATAAAGACAATATAAAACTTTAGAGTATAGTAAATATTTTTAAAAAGACCGGCTTAAATCAACGGAGTGAAATGAACAGTCTTACCAATCCTCGTTTGCATTTATGCCACTTGAGACTACATTAAAAATAACAATTAGTTACTTATCATTGATTTGGAAGATCAGAGGGCACTCTGTCAACAAAATTCGCTGGAAAGTGCCCCCTTTTTCCGTCACATTCTCCATATAACCATTCATCTGATATCCTTGAGAGAACTTTGATCCTCGCACCTTCCTAGAAGCAAATTATTTTTCTTTAGAGGGTTTTTCTACTAAAATTATAATAGCTATCTTAAAGGAAATGAAGTAAATACCTCAAAAGGCAAATCCTCCCAAGTTTCGCCTCTGAATGTGTACAAGGCATTGACTATATTTGTCGGAGCACCAGGAATCGGCACCTTGATATCGATAAAATTGGCAGGAAATATTCCTTCGCGATTTCCAATGCGCCCTTCCATCCATTCGTCGTTAACGACTCTCAATAAAATCACAGTATCTCCTGTCTTTAAAGCTAAATCTCCTGCTTGCGTCTCTGGGAAATTGTAAAGCGCTATGCCATATGGTTCCTGCTTTTCCTGAAATTTAAAATGAAAAAATTTGGGTATTTTAGAATAAATAAAAAAATCAGAGTTTATTCTAATAAACTACCGAATTAAATTTATATATTTGAGTTATACCTGCGGCTTCGATTTCGATTCTGTCAAAAACTCAGGTGGTAACGTGGGAGGAGGAATTGATGGCATTGGAGGAGATTCATTTCCTTGTCTTTCCTCTTTCCATTGTGAATTAAAATCCACTACAGACCCCTGCAAAATTGTTGCATTTCTCTGAGAAAATTTCGAACTAGCGAAAAAGTCCTGAGCAGTACTAGATGTAGAAGCTGAGTGGTTTTGAGCTGCTTTTAGCGGAACTTCTTTACGCGGCTTGGCGCGAATAATTGTAGGCATTTGGTAACTTGAGCTCGCAGCTGGTTTATTGAACGAAGGCACTTGATTGGCAGTGACACTTTCGTCATTGAATGCAAAAAAACACGCGTCACCGATTTGTTTCACGTTGCTCGCATTATTAAAGCTAGAAGTCGTTGGTGAAAAAGGATCTTGCTTAGTGTTAGAGGTAATTTTCCATGGGTCATTATGTGCTAATTTTTTGTTACTGTCTAAGCCACCAAAAAAGTCGAAATCGTCTTCAAAGGCACTTTCGGTCTGTGATGTACTTCCACTGCTTGTAAATGCAGAAGGATTTGAATTTCCATCGCTTCCAAAACTGTCCACGCTCAAGCCGTCACTGCTTGATCGTGTAGTAAATGTTGGAGAACCTGGTGGACTCAGATCTATTAAACAAACCGTTCCATGTTTTGTAGACGATGATTGAAAGGTTGAGTTTTCTAAAACATTTGAGGAAAAAGCCCCGCTGGATTGATGTTTAGTTTCCTTGCGGGTGAAAAGACTCGTTAAAAGTTCTGTCGGTCTCGCCTAAAATTTGAAATTATTAGCTTTAAATTTTTATCCTTAAAAAATTATAACTTATCGAAATATCTGTTTTAAAATATTAAAACAATATTTACGTTCAGTTTCCTAAGATTAACTTACCGGTTTCTTCGATTTTAGATCTTTATTGCTTTGGGATTGACTGGATTGAAATTTTGGAGGAGGTGGCCGCGGCGGAGGTTTTTTCTTTTGAGTAGTTGGTTGTACGAAATTACCACCAAACAAATCATTGCTGAAAAACATAAATATATTTTGTTATTAAGTCTCAATTTCGTCGAAAACTTAATTTCCAAAGCTTTTTCCTTTGGTTGCAATTATGTAAAAATAAATTTCATTCTGAACTCTAAAACTGATTGCTGGGCAGCATTTATTCTTTATCGTGGGCGAGAACCACCCACGTTGAACTTGATTATAAAATTATATTTTAAAAACCGGTTTTTTCCACTTTGGCATTTTATATTATGTAGTCCACCAATACTCGCATCAAATCACTGTATCTACCGCGAAAAGGACAATTTCAAATTATTTTATATCATATAGAGAGATTGATAATTAATAGTAAAGGAATAGATGGATTGTACGCAGAAGATTTAAAGGATTTAAAGAGATCGAACTGGTTTTTATAGGATGAGCAAAGTTCATTGAAATTACGACATGATACCTATATGTGCATCAGCCATCACGAATTGAATAAAACGGATGACGTTGATATAAGCAAGCAAAGCAAATTCTGCAGTTTATTTTCACACGCAGGAATTTAAAAGGATAATATTTTTACAAACTCGGAGATTTCGAGAACTTCTCGTAAATTAAAAGCGAATAATCGCCTTTCTTTGGTTTTACATTATAACAATTTGATTATTAATGCAACTAGCTTAGTGAATGCTCCCTAACTTGTATCACATCTGTTTTCTAATTACATTCTATTACTGCATTACTGCGTGATGAGAAAACAAGAGTCCAAGTTTGTTTATAAATAATCAGCAGTTATTTCAAGGGAAAGAGGAAAGGGGGTGAAAATTGCAACCGTCTTGAAGATAGGAACTCTCTTTCCGGAAAATTTGTTTTCGTCTGCACACGTGCTATAAATAACCTAACTGCAAAATTTAAAACGTATTTCCCAACTTGGAGCACAAATATAAAAAAGCAATAAAAGATCAACGAGAAAGGCAAATGATTTATACACAAAAAGAAACTCACTTGCTGTTCCAAGCTGAACTCGTGTACATCGTCGATTGACCAGGAGGTCGAGGAGCTGCTCTTGTAGGAATTCGCATATCTGTAAACAAAACGAAAAATCAGCACGTATTTCCACGTATTTCTAGTGACAAACTACAGTAACAAATCACAGCATTTCCTGATTATTTCAACATAACACTCGGCACGTTGCGTATTGACAACCACACTATAACACTGCAAATTACTGGCACTTTGTGCGCACTTGAATGGATAAAATGATAGGAGTCAATTTCTAATAAGGCTCGAGATAAATGCTTGCTTGATACGCCCACTTTGTTGAATGTCAGGGACTTTTGTTGTTTTTGACATTTGCATCTATATATCGTGTGATAGTTGAACACAAGTAATAAATCTCCTCGATATAATAATCAGTTTACTGATAGAAATTAAACTCTGACGTTCGATTCATGTAGTTAAACCAAAAATAACCTACACCACGTATCTCGACGCACCAACACTCGCTGAAATTTGGTTTCCAGCAAGAGCTTTGTCCCACAATCACGATTTAATTTTGCACCTTTCGCTCACCTGCAGTGGGATTCCGAGCTCAAAATCCGAACGGATCTCTCTTTTTAACACCGTAGGATAGAAAGAGAGGTCCGTTCGGATTCGTGTGCTCGGAATCCGGGGCCTGTTCTCATGTTTGAGGCCATTTGCGAGGTCTGCGTCACGAACATGAATGGAAAACAAGTTTGATTTGAACGTCATCTGTGTTGAGGGTGTTGAGTATTGCTCATGGTAGGGAGGATGTTGCTACACCTTTACCTTTCTACAATTTTCTAATTTTTTATACTTTCGAAGACTGTGACTATTGTTATCAAAAAAAAAAAAAAAAAACTTTTAATTCGATTTAAAACTTCCTTACCGTTAAATTCGTTGAATATACAATAGAAAAAATCCGTTAATGTTTTTTAATCCAATTTCTTCACTTTATTTAACTCCTGTTTGAATGTAAATTAAAAAAAAGAATCAATAACGATTGAATTACATCAATTATTGAGAAGCCCAAAGGTTCAAAGCTTTTTTTCTTGTGTGATTTTCGAAAAACGCTTGTAGTCTTGTACTTGCTCAATACAGCCAGTGGACCCAACTCGAGCCCCGTATTCTACTGCGCATGTGTCATATTCGATACCTGATTGGTTGATATTCGCGCGCAATTTGAAATGCTAAAAAATATTATGCATTTCAAATTACGCGCGAATAGCAACTAATCAGATACCGAGTGCAACGCATGCGCAGTAGAGTACGGGGCTCCAGTTGGGACACGCTCAGATACGTGTGAACTGGGCTTTAAAATCTGTCCAACGCCAACCGCGATCAGCCGCGACTTTTTAAAATTTTACTTGCAACACAAGAACTGGAGTCAATGATTTGACAGTGACCGAAAAAACTTATTAACTAATTTCTTTAATTATTGTTCTTGTAAAAGTGTAAAATTTTATACAACGTAACTTATGAAGCAAGATAGCAATTTATAAAATTGATTAATATTAAGAAAATATGAAGATAGAGAGGTAATAATTAAAATTAAATTAAAAATATTTTCTTAGGTAAACAGTTGCAGTGAAATGATACAATCATAAATTAAATTAGCTTTATCATCACAACTTATATTATTTTCAAAATATACAAGGTGCAATATTAATTATGTAACGTAATTCCAACTTATAATTGAATTGATCCTTTTTATACCTGTGGCAGTTTCAAATCCTACTTCTTTAATACCTGTATTACATCCTCATCATGCATAATGTGCTGTAATCCTACTCTCTGGGGGGAATACTTAGTACTCGTGCCCTGCAAAGAATAAAAACAAAATAAAACATATTTTTCCTTAAAAAATGAGTTCCTTAAAAATATTCATTTTTACGTACCCATACAAGCGCATATTTAAATTGTTGCGCTAAAGTGCGATGAATTCCATGACAAACATGTTCAATCGTGACTCCCTTTCGTAGAATCAACCCATCATCAAAATCCGGAGGTTGGCCAGGTTTCTTCGTATATACCCTTATGAGAGACAAGTATTCCCATAGTGTGTCTAAAAGATAGTCCAGATTTAGCTTCATGTTACAACTGAAACAAAGTTCTCAATTTAAATTCCGTTCGTTATGTTCATAATATCTTTCGTGCTTATAATTTTTAATTGCTTTACCTTACTACGACGCTGTTGGGCTGCCTTGCGATTCTGTCGACCTCTTCAATTGAAATCTGATCTATTTTATTGTATACATAAAGACAGGGAAGGTAAACCCGATTGGCATTGATAACGTCAATCAATTCATCAGCAGAACAATCTTCCCGAAAGAGGACTTCAGCATTGAATATTTTATACTCGTGTAGAATCATTTGAACCAATTTCTCGTCACATTTGGTCAACGGACAGGTAGAATTAAAAGAGAGGCCACCGCCCTTCTTTATTTTGAAGTATATATTTGGTTTCTGCTTGTTCAATCTGATCCCAACAGATTCCAATTCCTGTTCTAAAAGGACTCGCTGCACGTCTTGTTTCGTTGCGTCCAACATCATCAGCACCAGGTCAGCTGTTCTTGCGACAGCGATTACTTGTCTTCCTCTACCTTTTCCCTAGGGTTTGAATTATTAATTATAAATCTTAAACATTAACTTCATTTCTTATATACAAAACTTCATAGTTTTTATTTTGCTGTAAAGTGGTTTACTTGAGAAGCTCCTTCGATGATTCCAGGCAAATCGAGAAGCTGAATATTTGCTCCCTTGTATTCAATAACTCCAGGAATGCATGTCAGAGTTGTAAATTCGTAAGATGCAGTTTCTGATTCTGTGCGAGTTAATGTACTCAGGAGTGTAGATTTACCAACGGAAGGAAAACCTATCAGAGCAACTCTTGCATCTCCGGATTTTAAAACATCAAATCCTTCACCCTTTTCGCTCTTTTTCGCCGGTTCCAGAAGCTGAGATCGGTACTTGGCTAGCTTTGCTTTTAGAAGACCAAGATGGTATTCTGTGGCTGTAAAATGTAAACAAAGTTTTAATTAACAACCTTTAAAATTGCTTTTTTAGAATATAAAAAAACCAAAACAAAAAAAAAACTTTGAATTGATTAGAGCCAAAAAGCATAATATAGGAAATCTATATTTTGTGACTTTATAATATATTTGAATGTACTCATTAAAAAAAATATTAACCAATTACATCCCGCAATATTTATAGAGTAGATCATATGAAGATCATATGAAAGATCAAATGCAGCAACGTGCACGTAACCTACAATGTTGACATACCTTTATTTTTTTGCGTTCGGGCGATCTCCTTTTCGATTTCGGATATTTTTTCTAGGATACCCATCTTCTTCAATGAGTTTTAACTATTTTGTTATTATCATTTATAATAATACGATACTTTCTGCGTCCTTTTGCTTATTTATATATGAATCAAAATTATTTGACGAATTTCATGTGAAACAAGATATGTATTGATAGGGGATAGAGGGGCGATATGTACACTCGAATCTCCCAATAACAACCTTCCCAATAACAACAATTTCCCAATATCAACCGCATTCCTTTCTCATTAACAACCTGCAGTTAAGGCCTGAGCACAATCGTGTACTCATCCCGTGTCCTAATACTCTACCCTTTTCTATCACATTTCCCTATCTCTTTTGCGGTCACGTGACAAGAGAGATGGAACAATGTGATAGAAAAGGATAGAGTATTAGGACACGGGATAAGTACACGATTGTGCTCAAGCCTTTACCTCAAATATCACTGGATACACTGCGCATGAGTTGCGCGCTCGGAATCTGATTGGTTGCTATTCGCGCGCAATTTAAAACGCTTAAAAATATTATTTTATACGCAATACGCATGCGCAATTAATGTAACGCATGCGCAAATGTTGTGCCATTTGAGAAAAGGAATTTCGTTGTTATTGGGAAAGCGTCTGGTCTGGATTTCGTTGTTATTGGGAGATTCGAGTGTAGTATGTACTAACCTTAAGAAACTTCAAACGGGGCTGTCTGCGCGCGCAGCAGTGGGATTCCGAGCACACGAATCCGAACGGACCTCTCTTTCTATCCTACGGTGTTAAAAAGAGAGATCCGTTCGGATTTTGAGCTCGGAATCCCACTGCAGCACGCGTTGACTTCCTGTAGCGCGTTCAGATTTCCCACCCGGGTGCATCTCGGGTAGGGTTGTGAGCAGGGTTGCACACGTAATATACCTTAGGTATATTACATGAGGTTTTTGACGTAATTTACGTACGTATATTACATCCCGAGTTTTTTACAAAATGTAATATACGTTTTCAAAATGGCGCCACAGCATCTGATTGGTTGCTATTAGCGCGCAATATTCAAAAAGTGAGGTTATGTTTGTTCTTTCCGTTTTTTCTTATGTCCGCCATCTTTTTTTACATTTATAACGTTTTTTACGTATATTACATTTTTTACGTATAATACGTCAAAAACCTCGAGTTACGCGTAACCGTGCAACCCTGGTTGTGAGTCGATGAAACGTTTCATTGAAACATTGAAAGTTTCATGAAACAATGAAACGTTTCATTGGACCAAAGTTTCTGAAACATTCCAAAGTTTCATAAAACATATATGCGCATGCGCGTTCACATCATGTTGAAGTTAGGCCATTTTGTGTCGTGCTAGATTCGAAATGAAGAAAATATCATTTCATTATTGTTATAATTGTATTTTATTATTAATTTATGTATATAAGTTAATTTATTATTTATCTAATGATTTAATTTTTTTAACTGCTTATTTATTTCAATTTTTAATTATTTTCAAATTTCCCGCCCTAATATATGAAACTTATGAAACTTTGAAATGTTTCAAAAGTTTCATGAAACTTTTCATTTGATCAAAGTTTCATGAAACTTTACAACCCTAATCTCGGGTAGGGTTGTAAAATTTCATGAAACTTTGGTGAAATGAAAAGTTTCATGAAACTTTGGGGGTCTCGTGAAACATTTCAATGTTTCAAAGATGGCGGCGGGAAAATTCAAAATAAGCACCAAATGCCTTCCTTGAGGCATTTCTAAGTGTTTATATAACAATTTAACAGTTTTCTTCAACGCATTCACAAATATCATAGTTTTACCAAGTTTTACTAAAGAAATACTAAATAATATTCCAAAACAAGTTAAATTTGCGGGACCGTCGAGCCTAACCCCTATTTCCGCGCATGCGCAATTAGAAGTTCACCTCCTTTCCCCCCAAAGTTTCATGAATCTATGAAACTTTGACAGTGAAACATTTGAAAGTTTCAAGTGAAAGTTTCAATGTTTCAATGAAACGTTTCATTGCTCACAACCCTAATCTCGGGTCGTCCTTTTCTACAAATTGAAATTTCAATATGAAGAAAAGGACGCAGTACACTAAAGGTGATATCATACCTCTGCAAAAATTTTGCTTGCGCAAGATATTGTGCAATGGAAATGAGTGAAAGATTTTCTGCTTTGCAAGCGGAAAAACTTCTTGGCGGGAAGTTTTGAATTATAATTTTGTTTTCTTCATTATAAAATATAAAAATTGCATTGGAACAATTAACAAAGAAAAAAACACTATATTACTTAAATCTAAATTTTCCAATGCAATTTTTATATTTTATAACGAAGAAAACAAAATTATAATTCAAAACTTCCCGCCAAGAAGTTTTTC
>CAJFCP010000129.1:884009-990359 GCA_904066005.1 Synergus itoensis | reverse complement strand
GAAGAAAACAAAATTATAATTCAAAACTTCCCGCCAAGAAGTTTTTCCGCTTGCAAAGCAGAAAATCTTTCACCATTTCCATTGCACAATATCTTGCGCAAGCAAAATTTTTGCAGAGGTATGATATCACCTTAAATGCACCCGTTTGGGAAATCTGAACGCACTCCTGGATAAATTCTGCAATTGGTTGTAATCTGGCGCGCGATTCAAAATCGTATTAATTTACATCGATTTTGAATTACGCGCGTAAAATTTTGACCAATGGGAGAATTTCTCCAACGGTAAGCCAAAACAATGCGCGCGCAGGCCTCCCCGCTGATCACATTTGATTGCAGTGCCATGATGGTTGCAGTTAGTGGTGGTGGTCGTGAACCTGTTTCTTTAGAACTTTCCTTTCGAATTAATCGCACTTTCGTTTTCCTTTTTTCAATCCGTCAGTGACAAAAAATGTAAATATTACTTACATTACTTGGAAAGTTTTCACTTTAAAAAATAAAAACGCCCCGAGTCTCGATCGTGCAGCATCAGACGAAAAAAACTTTGCAACGATTGTTTATTATGATTTCCTTAAAAATGATTCGCACATGAGTGAATTTTTTAAATTATTTATTTGCGGCGTAGAGTCAACAGAAAACAAACTTATGAAATCTTGAAAATGGTGTTGGATTTTTAAACCGACTAGATCGGTATTTAAATCATCGAAGAGATTGAACCTGGGGCGAATTTTCGCTCAAAGGGTCGAGTGCAGTATGCTCAGAGTATGCGAATTGAGAATATTATGGCTGCAGGAGAGGCAAACGTCACAAAGCCTCGCCAGGAAAAACAGTATGATTACCTGCTGAAATTTCTCCTGGTGGGAGACAGCGATGTTGGAAAACAAGAAATTCTCAGTGGTCTCGATGATGGAGCTGCCGAATCTCCATTCTGCAGTGGCAGTGGTAATTATATTTTATTTTCATAGTCTATTAATCTTTAATCTTGCAATATTGATTACAATATAGTTTTGTAAGTTTAAAAGCATTTATCATTTAAGTTTTATACTTTTGCATACAGTAATCTTTAAATAAAATTCTTTATAAAGGAATCAACGACTTTGTTGCAGCCTATAAAACGACCACAATTTTACTGGATGGAAAGAGGGTTAAATTACAATTATGGGACACATCGGGGCAGGGAAGGTTTTGTACAATCATTAGATCTTATTCTCGTGGAGCTCAGGGAATACTCTTAGTTTATGATATTACTAACAAATGGTCTTTCGACGGGATCGACAGATGGCTCAAAGAAGTAGAAGAGGTACTTAGTGTTTTTTTTAAATTTCAATTATTATTTGAATATGGATTTTTCACTTCTATTGCAAAATTTAATCAATATTCTCGTTTATTTGTAAAGAATTGTAATTAAAGTATCTATTTATCTTTATTAGCATGCACCAGGTGTACCAAAGGTATTGGTTGGCAACCGTCTTCACTTGGCTTTTAAGAGACAAGTATGTGAAAGGGATGCTGAAACTTATGCCGCTAAAAATCGCATGGCTTTCTTCGAAGTTTCGCCCCTCTGCGACTTTAACATCAGGGAGAGTTTCTCGGAGTTGTCTCGAATGGCACTCCATCGTAATGGCATGGAGAGATTATGGAGATCAAATAAAGGTAGTTTTCAGAACTTTATTTCGAAAACCTTAAACAGGTCATTAAACTTTGAAATTGGACTTCTGTAGCAACCTTGAATTCCTTATATTTTTTTTATTGCACGTTATTTCGAAATTAAACTAGTTATTTTTATTCAATCATTCTTTTCAAGTTCTAAGTCTTCAAGAGCTTGCCTGCCGAGCCATCGTAGCACGGACAACAGTCTATGGCATCGATCAACTTCCTTTACCCTCATCCATCAAGTCTCATTTGAAGTCTTACGCGATGACGACAACCTCTCAGCTTAGATACAACGGAAACCGACCTATGTGTCCTCGTGCTAGTTTGAGTTCACATCACCGGAAACTCAGATTTGTAAAAACAAGTCACAATGGTTTATCTACTCCAGGCAGTTCGCCTGGAAGTATAACCGACTCGCGTACGAATTGCGTTGGACGTAATTCTTGTTCGATATCCTGAGGGTAAAATCAAATTGATCTTTGATACAAAATCTGGTGATCCAACTATTCTCTCTCTCCAACGTCGTTTTTCTTCAAACATTACAAGAATATGACATTAGTTAGATGTATGGGCAATGGAATAATTGCCAAATGAATTTGTTGTGATCTTTACTATATCTTTACGACACATTTTTAATTATAGACAGTATTTATAACAATTCTTACAGCTTTTTTAAATTCCGAATTCTAACGGACTTTATGGAAAACATACTTATTTTTTCCAGAATTAATTATGGTTGATTTCGAAAATCGAGATTATTTCTCCAATTTTTCAGTCTTCCTGTCTAATGAATGTAAAAACAATTTATCTTGTTAGTTAAATTGATTACAGTTTATTCGAAGTTTACAGTTTAAAGCATTTCTATCACTAGTTTAAAAAAATGTCATGTTCTTGTAACATAGTATTATTTTTTCAACCTTAGGACAAAGATTTGTGGATCTTTATTGATTATCCATTACCAAAATTGTTATCTAATATTAAGTAAAGTCTTAACTACGTAGAGAAAGTTAATTTTTAATGAATACTTTACTTCTTTACTGCATAAAGTCCTTGATATAAAGTTTTCGTTATCGGTCCGAAACCAACTTACACTATACAAAAAAAGAGTGCAATCTTTTACTCAACCGTCCTAATTGCGTTTTAAAGATAAAAGTTCGAACACAGCAGCTTCAACTTCGACTTCTCGGAGGCTCATAATAGTAAATCGCTTAGAATACTTTAGATCGCAAACTTTAGATCTGTGAATACGAAGATGTCGATTTGTTTTTTATTTATTTGTTTCTTTTTTAGATGGCGTTGATTGTAATGACACTGGCGAACGTTCAAGTTTCGTAAGAGTTTAAAATTGGTGTTTAATCTTTCGGCATAATTGATATACGGGAACTCGAACGAAACCTATTTTTGTATATCTTGTAAAAAGTATCTTAATTGTTTCATTATAAATCACAATTCATGTGCTAGATCGTAAAACTTTTAGAGAAAATAACTGTTTTCTGTAGGCAGTAGATTATTGTGGTTCAATGGAGAGAAAAAAGATGAATGACAAAATAAAAAATATTAAACTTAATTTTTTTTTTAAATGAAAGTGCACCATGAAAGGCTGACCACTAACTATGAACGCGTTACATTACAAATTTATTTTACAGATTAAGAGTTAAGAGTAAAGGATCTGTTGTATCATAACATCAAAATATACTTATAATATTTATTTATAATATTAATAATAATACTATAAGTAATAAATGCCAGATTTCGAAACAGCAAAATTTTCATATTTATTTAATCCGTCGCTCTTTTATTTCTAAGACAAATGATGATTTCTTTTTTATGTTAATATGTCAATTTTGGGTCTTTTTCGTCGTGGATTTTTTTAATATTATATTTGTACATAATATAATTTTATTGGAATGTCTTTCGTAGAGAGAGGATTTTCAAATGAAGGAGGTGAAAGAATGCCGTCAAATTCGGCAGGTGAAGGAACTCACAGAAATGTGCCACGACAAATGGAGGAAATTTTGAATTTGACAAAGTCGATAAGCAGACTTTTGGAAGATTGCAGCATTGATTTGAAAGCTACGATTTCGGAAAAACAGTGGAGAATTGTGGGTTTAAAACCAGTAAATCAACCTACTTGGGAGTCATCTGTTGTAGCTAGAACCTATTTTACGGACAAAGATTTGGACGAAGCCTTTCAAACTCTGCTCACAACAGAAAAAATGTTTACGGGACATCTATCTTATTTCTTAGGTGAAAATTTTTTTTAAAGTGCCTTTTGTATTTTTCTAATCTGTATATTCTTCTTAAAAGGTTTCGTTTTTTAGATAATTTTAAATTAAGTGAACCGCTTGAAGAATTCAATTTAAAATTAATTACATGGAGCGAAATAATTTGAGCAATTGTATTGTTTTAAACTCCCTATAATTACTTTAACTTTGACAGCACTCTTAAAAGGTGAAGCGCCACCGCAGATGAAAGAAAATTTACAAATAGCAAATCAAACTTCAAGTTTAATGGAAGCTAACGAGCCAAAATTAAATCAAGTTGTGGATCCCCTCGATCTTTCTTTTATAGAAGATAAAAATATATTGAGTACAACTAGAAGTATAAGAACTCAAAAAAATTCTATATCCGACGTTCATCGATCATTCGACGATTTAATGAAAGCCAAAATCAAATTTGATACAAAGTTCATAAGTTTCAATTGTATATTAAATGGAACAAATTGTTCATCAATGGATTCTTCAAAATGTCTCTGTCAAACCTATTCCAACGTTTTGGTAAATTAAACAATAATCGAATATAATTCGTATGGGTATTAAAAAATACATATCTTTTATGGATATTAAAAAATAAATATATTTTATACAGGAAACTATAGCTGAGAAAAAGGTCATAAGTGGTTTAACATCAGAACCAAGACGAAGTAAAAGAATCAACCAAACAAAACGTTTAACACAAAAACGTATTGGAAAGAAAGGAAAAAAATCCAACTCTTTAAATAAAATGGATGAGCAACATTTAGTTACAAAAGGCGATCAGACAGAGTCGATGGCTTAGTATTTTTTTCTAAAATATAAATGTGCTTGTTCAACGATTTTGCAAATCAATTCTTACATATATTTCTAAATTAAAAGCTACCTTTATTTGATTATCAGAGATATTCGAGATTGTTGACGATTGGAATAAAAACGAAATGATTTTTCACGAGTTCTTTTTATTAAATGTTATTTCAGTTACTCAAATGTACATAAAAGATAATGTATGCCAGGCCTTCTTAATGTTTGTAAAGAACCAGATAATGACACTTATCCTATATAAGAATGTAATATAAAATTCTATTCCTCTGTCGGCTGCTGGTTTTATAAGCACTATTTGACAAATGGTCTAAATAATTACAAATATATTATTAAATGCCACTTATCAAACCTCTTAGTTCGTTCCTTTTTAATCTTTAAACCAAAGAATCACAGAGACGAGTATAACGTAGACACTTAAAATTTTACATGCAGTAGTTTTAGTTAGACTAAAAGTAATAAAGCAATAGTCGAAAGATCATAATCAGGATGGAGCAAAAATTTGATTTATATCTCATTTTTAATTCCAATCTATTCAGGTTCAATAAGCTAAACCTAAAAAAAAAAAACTAAAAAATATAAAAATAGTTAAATATTGTAAATAAGTAAAAAAAAAAAAACAAGTTTTGGTAAATAAATAAATAAAAACGTCTTTTGTTCCATCCTAATGAAAATACTTTACAAACTACTTGTACATTTTTTACGTCACAAAACGGCGATAAACTTTGTAAGCACGCTATTTTCTATTATAATTATGCACCAATTATTCAAAAAGAGATGCATAGTTTCAGCGAGTCTCGAACAGTTTTGAAAATAAAAACAAAACCAATATCTGTATAAAATAAAAAGGATCTATTAATCCGGAAAAAGATTTATAATTCGAATCCTGTCTTGAAGTTTAGTTATATTGACAAGTAATTGTATAGTATACAACACATACAATATTGTATTATAATATTGTATTATATATGTACAATATAAGTCTATAGACTGTTGAATTATTTGATAAACAGAAGGGAAAATTAGTGAATTTGAAATTTCGAAGCTTTGATCGAAAAACCATTTTGTCCAGGGATGACTGCTTGAAAGAAATTCGCTAAAATTATGGAAGATTATGATACATATTCTTAAAATAGACTAAAAAAATACTTGATGCATCTTGAGAGTCTAATAATGAATTCAAATCAATTAATCTTTGCCGTACTTAATAATAAAATCAACATTTTTTGTTTTAACTTTTCTAACTTGAGTTGAATTAACTTGTTTATCAGTTAAAGTCTGAATTCATTATTACACAAAAGAATATGCATTATCCACTAAAAAGTAGAGAGACTAAGTACACTATTGTTTGTAAATTCTTAAATATATCATTTAAACCTCAATCGGTTTCGAATTTGATGCATTTTAATATAATTCTGTGTAAATCTTCATAAATATGTCTTCCTTGAAAGGAAACACCACCTTAGATATTTCAAGGTTCTAAAAACCACTTTACGTATGGAAGAAATTTCATAATTTTCATTAAATAACACAGGAAATAAAACTCATTCTGTTTTCTTTTACAGTTAATATAGTTACGTTAAGCTAGTTGACAATCTAATGAGAAATATAATCTTACATATTTCAATTTTCGAAGACTATTAACTTTGAACATTTTCAAATTCAAATACTTTAAGATTTTAAAGACATAAATTTTGAGTGCTTTCGAATTCTATTGCTTCTAAGTTTTATTTCTTTAAAATTGGTAAACGAATTTAGATGTTTCAAGTTTAATTTCGAAAGTCCTGATAATTTGAAAAAATTTCTCATCAAAATAAGTTTAACGTTACACAGTTTTTTTCTCTATCTTATTTCTCTGAAAAATCACTAATGCTTATAGCTTCCTCTTTATCTCGTTTGATTTACAGGCTGTCATTCACTCATTTATACTAGCATTCTTACATTTAAAAAATCTACATGATGAACAAGCAGATCTCATAACCACCCGAGTATAGTGCTTTGGATACACAATTTTCTCTCGAATTAAAAATATACCGCCAAGCTAACAATAAGTTAGAATATTATATATTCAACTTCTTGTTAATTAATATAATATTATTTTAACGATAACTTTGGCCCCTCTGATTAAAATTGATGTCTTGATATGCTTATTTTCAATCATACTCTTAAAATCCGAGGGGCCGAAATTATCCTTTACTTCCAGATGAATATATTATTAAAAATTATTAAATATTAATAAATTATATTGAGATTACTACTTTTAGGATATGAAACATTATATAATCTATCATCTAAATTCGCTCATTCCTTCAACTATATTTCCTTTTCTTAAAATTCACAATTGAAGAAATCGAGCAGGTTGTAAACTACTTAATAAATAAATAAACATTTTTATTCTTATCGGGAAGGTCATGTATTATACAAGCTCGATCGCTGGGTGACTAAGCTGAAAAAAATTACTAAGAAAGAAATTGACCCTTGTAAGTTTAATACAATAATCTATCATTGCACAATATAGGATTGTTACTCCTTGTGTCAGCGAAATAATCTTACTATTTTGCAGCGTTCGCAAAACAATTGTTATTTACAAAAATATCTCTCGTAAAGTTTTGCTTTCCCATGACCTTTCAATGCAATTCTCTTTGCCATGACATTTAAGAGATTCTTTAACTAAACTGAAAAATCATTATAAAAACCGTAATAATTATTTCGAAAATAGTAATAGTCAAATTAGTTCGTTTAAACAAATAACTCGATAAGGATATAAATGAAACTTTTAATCTTACGCGAGTTGATCTTTGATATCAAATTCGACTTTAGAATTGTTACATATGCATGTTCAAACTGAACTGCAGAATGCAGTATTAAAAGAGAGTCAACAGTGATAATTTTAATTGATAAAAAGATATCAATTAATGTATTCAGATAAAATTCTTTACAGCAAATATTTGTATAATTGTTAATTAGCTAGCATATCACTCGTCGAGGCACTCGGTTTTTTATCACTATTGCAATAACAAACTGTCCTCTTCTCTAATATAAAATCTTAAAAGTCATGCACCCAATTCACTAAAAATTCGTGAATACTCGTGCGTCATCCGATAAAACGAGATTTTTTTAACGCTTCACAATCTTTCCCCAGTAGAAATAAGAACCAACGCGAATTGGACGATAGCAATATAGGTATATGCAATCTATAATCGGGAACTTTTATGAGATCTGTGTCTTACGGGGCGTTGAGATTAGAAACATTGGAGGATAAATAAAATTGAGCAGCAGATTTCGCTTTCACCTGAACTCGTAGATTTGTATGCTATGTTCTGGTACATGTGTTAAATTTAGAGATTGATACCTGCAACCAAGAAAAAATATTTTTAACGTGAATTGTCTTTATTTTACTCTTATAGGATTTTGCAATTGTACAATTTTCAATCTTACGAGTTTCCTTGACAAAAATTAAAATTTTTGCTACCTATAGAACTGTAATGGAACACTGGGTCCAAAAGTGACAAATCTTGGCACAAGTATGCACCTGCAGCTTTACTGATATTTTATTTTGAGCATAGCAAAGCTTGCAATGTTAATTTGGAAATTTGCCAAGCGCGGTGAATTTTTAAATAAAGATTTACTCTCTACTGTTTATGTGAAGGGCTCACATAATTTTCTCGACACTTTCAAAAATCGAAAACAAGATCGTAAACTTTTGTGTAATCAGATACTCTAGAATTATTTTTATCTATTTGCTGAAGAAGTAAACTCACCATTCCGAATTGCGATGATAATAATAACCTTCAATAGAAGCTGCGGATTTTTGGAAACAAATGTAATAAAAGCCGGCAAAAGAGGCTCCATTTATGTCAGTGATTTTATGATCTGGGACGAGAAAGTGTTCCTTCCACCTCATGAACACAAAATCCGTTCCCTTCAACGCTTCGTAGTCGAAAGTATCAGAATTAAAAGTCTTACCGTACTGACTAAAAGATTCAAATTTGAGCTAAAATCATAAAAATGGATCGTAAATAATTATATCTTGAATTTTTTATTAATTTTGTTTATGTCAAAGACTTGTAGGACGCTTACCCAATGTTTTTTATCCACATCTTCGTCCGCGTCCCACTTTCGCGTTAAAAATGGATACTTTTTGGAAATAATTTCGCCATCGAAAAATGTTGTCAGCGTAGGAAATTCTTCTGTTAAACCTTTAATCTTAAGGTATCCACACAAGTAACTGTTCTCCTCATCCACATGCTGAAACATTTTTGATTCACTTGCTCTTAATAAGAATTTATGTTAATTGATTTAAACTAACATCTAACATGAGACAAAAATATAGGAATGTCACGTGTTTTTTGCGGACATTTAATCCAATACAATCTCTATATCTATTCAATCTTGTATTAAATACATATATATAGAAATCTTCACGAGTAAAACTTCTATTTCACAAATCATCAAATCTTTATCTTGCTCTATAATTTATTATCGAAATTTCACTCTACAAACACATTTTGTGCGTTCTCAATAACTTACAAAGACGCAAATGCGCAAAAAGTGAAACACTTTTTTCAAATGTAGGACACGTCAAAAATTTACTCTAAATGCATTCAGAGCATTTTATCAAATATAAAGTAGAGAGAATGTTAATAGGGGACTTGAAAAATACAAGAATTATCGAAAATTGACATCAGACTTGAAAATTTATCTACCAAATGCACGAGGTGCATTATTACAAATGTCAATAACGTATTTGAAACGATTTTTGTAGGTTACTTCCACGTTTGTCGAAGACAAGCATATTTTGAAGATTCATAAGTTCTATAAGGGAGTTTGGATAGATTTTAAAGTTTTTAGCAACGTAAAAAGATGCTAGTAAGATTAGAAATATATAAGGCGTAATTTCTCGAAAGAAAAAAGTTAACCTGCAAAACGACTTCCACCTCATAGCTGTTGCCTTTTGATTTTTGGGATCCTTGAAATCTCGAGCCATTGTAAAGAAGAGATTTCGTGACACCCGGTTGCTTTGAGTTTGCGGGTGGTGGTGGCACAACATCAACTTTAACCGGCATTTCTCAAGCGACTAAACACTTTACCGCTTATCCTCACCGAACAAAGAATCCCTCATCACAAGATTTTCACAATGACTGCCGGTAATTACGAAAAAAAGAAATTTTGCCTGTGAAAAGACGAAACTAGAGACACAGCTGATTCCTTCGAAAGGATTCCCTACTTTTCTTTTCAAAAATTAGTCCCCTTTTAAATCTCGGAAAGCTGTCTTTACAAAATACTAGCTGTCAATTTTCACATAAGGCGTTTGGGTTTGGAAAAAATAAAAATTAAAAAATTCGGACATCTTTCCGCTCCCACCTTCGGAACGGAAGTTTAGTGATCAGTTAAGGCGGATTCTTTAAATTTTATAATTGAAAGGTTACATTTGCTTATTTTAAAACATTTTTTAAGGCTTTTGAAACTTAGGAATGGATTTAAGTGATTTTATTGAACAAATTTATCTATTTTTAGTTAATTTTTAACATTAACTATAAGGCAAAACACTATTGTTTCAACAGGATTGAAAATTTTTTCGAACTTGGCGGCTTCAAAGGCGGAAGTCGAAATCGATATAGCAGTAATCGATCGGCTGCTCGCGAGCGAATGTCCAACAATCTGATATGTTCATACATATGTGTACCATATGTATTTTTGTGTCCTGTTTTTGATTGTGTGTGTGCATCGTGTACATGTGTTATGTCATGTGTGGCCAGTTTGTGTTTGTGTTTGTGATACTTGTGTCAACCGAAAATGGCGGAGGACTTTAGTGATACAAATTCCCACGATAATACGAAAAATCATATCCCACAAAGGTGTAAAAATCAGTGGGTGCGTCTCAATGTAGGCGGAACGCATTTTCTAACAGCGAAAACAACGTTAACGAGGGACCCGAACTCATTTCTATATCGGCTGTGTCAGGAGGACTCTGACCTCATCTCTGACAGGGTTAGTTGATATTCCAAATTTCCCGCGATATTTAAATTTAAAGAACAAATTAATCAATTGTTGTTAACAAGACACAACAATTAACAAGACCTTCAGATCCAGTGTTTATTTTGAGCCCAAAAAATTTGAATGTGTGGTTGTTAAAAAGATAAAAAAGAAGCTGACTGTGTCCTCGTTTTGACTTTTTCACTTTAGTCCACCTTTAATTGTCTTTAATGTAGAATTCATATATAAATTTATAGATAAATCTAAGTTTTAATATTTAAGGTGTTCAATGCTTTTTTTTCTTGTTTTGTATCACTAAATGTTTTGTTGGCAGGATGAAACTGGAGCCTACCTTATAGATCGAGATCCTACTTACTTCAGTCCAATTTTAAATTACTTGCGACATGGTAAGCTGGTTATTAACAAAGACCTGGCGGAGGAAGGTGTTTTAGAGGAAGCAGAATTCTACAATATCACTGATCTTATTAGGCTAGTCAAAGAAAGAATCCTTCTTAGAGACACGCGACCGATGCGCGACTCACAAAAACTCGTCTACAGGGTCTTGCAATGCCACGAGGATGAGCTCACACAGATGGTTTCCACAATGTCCGATGGATGGAAATTCGAGCAGGTAAAATACCAATTTCCAGAATTTTACATGCTTTTCATAATTTTTAATTAGCATTTCACTTCACAGAGATCGTATATGAATTGATTATTCTCATATTATACAAATTTTTTCAGTTAATCAACATAGGTTCCCAGTATAACTATGGCAATGATGACCAAGCAGAATTCCTGTGTATTGTGAGTCGGGAATACGGTCCGAGTCAATTAGCCAGTAAAGAGCAGGAGTCAACAGATCGCGTTAAGGTAACTCGTCCAAAATAATCACCAATAAAATTGTCCTTTTTTGTTACATTATTATAACCAACGTAATAATGTCCTCTTCATCGCACACTAGTTTTAATCCAGCCAATACATTCCAATGTATCACAATTAATTTGGTATAACTTAATCTATATCGGCTAAAAATTACACTTTTACAGTTATATTCGTTAATTATTAACTTTGGAAGGATTCAAGGGACAAATATTTTCCTTTATTAATAAATCTTAGAACATTCATTAAAAATAATAAAAATAATCCCTTTAGTCTTTCAGATTCTAAACATTATTTAGTGGGTTGGTTGATGTATATTTAACTTTATATGTCTTTTGAGAAAGGTTTTTTGGAATTAGCCAACAAGCCACAAACACAAAGCCCTCCTTGTTTTAAACGGAGGATCAGTTGATCTGCATTTTTAAATAATTAATAATCTAATTCACTCCGTTGCATTCTCTAATTAAAATTGCAATCTTGAATCATGATAATTTTTTTGAGAATCAACTGTTCGCAGATGAACTGATTTTCAGTCATTTTATTTCTGATTTTGTGTTACTGTCGTACCTTTTTGTTAAATGTAATGTGCTTCGTCCGTATGCGAATTAGAAATTAATAAGTGCGGCTTGTGGTGTAAATGTGTAAAAAAATGCTTTACTCGTAATTACATAAGGTGGTTGAAAAAATGCGGCGCATGAAGTTTCAAATTTAAAAATATAGATTGATTCTTAGAACAATTAATTTATACAATTTTATAGGATTTTTTATGCAGTTATATTTTTGATATAAAAAGAATTTTTCAAGTTTTAAATATTAAAAGGAGTTTTCAATTAATTTACACCCACCTTGTATTATTTTGCACTAATCCAGAAGCCGCATGCGCATGTTATACCCTTTATATTTTTATGTAACGTAAGTAATATCAGTGTACAGCATGCCTTTGTTAAAATAAAGAATTTTTTCTTCCACCGGTTTGGTTAATTTCTGCCCTGAGTTCTGCATGTTTCGCATGTTATTTATAAATATTATTTTTTCATGCGTTTTACATATAATTTTTAATTTTAAAAAGATCATGCGAAAAAAATTTTTCCCAATTTTCTTCCTTAAAAAAAAATAATAGATAAATAATTAAGGTTGCAAATTTTATTTAAATTAATTAGAATGGAAGAATGCTTGAGGAGAAATTTTTTCAGTTTATAAACTTGTCAAAATGTTTGGGTTAGGCTAGATAATCAATGGTTGAAGGGCAAAGTTGACTAATATTTGAAAAAAGCTTGCATATGGGGATTTTTTAGTGCATCAGGGTTGAATATTGCCTACTAAGCGATGCTACACATTAATATTAATCACAATATTTTCTTGATAATATTTCTAAAAAAATTTTTAAGTTTGAAATTCTGAAAGAATTTAAATTTAAAATTTGTCAAACATGTTGAAGCATTTTCTTAACAAAATAGCATAAATTGTGTACAAGTTTAAGAACCCTACACAAAATTGTATATTATTTTCTAATAAGCTGGACTCATTGGGTTCTATTCTAGGTTCTGCAGCAGAAGGGTTCGCGTATGTAATCTCTAGTCCTCCCTTTTTCGTTACTCCTCCCTTAAACAACGTTTGCAGCGATAAGACGAAGACGAAAACGAAGACTAGTTTTTATTTATGGATTTTTCAATGAATCTCGTGAGATTCCCAGAATAAATTTCCTCGAGCCTTTGTCTGCTTTAGAAAAATTACTCTTAGAAGAATGTGTGAGATAGAAGACATAATTAAATCGCACACTCGATGTACAGTGGATTTAAATGTAAAGGATACAAGACACAATAATCAGATAAATCGTCCTCGCTACGTTAAAGCACCAGTTACACCCAAGGAGCGAATAATCGAAAATTTAATTCTTACAATTGTAGTAGCATCTCGATTGGCCGAAAACATTAATTTGAATAAGTTAGTAGTGCAAACACTGACTGCCTGGAATTATTTTCATAATAGCTTGAATTA
Source organism: Synergus itoensis (assembly GCA_904066005.1). Taxonomy (NCBI): domain Eukaryota; kingdom Metazoa; phylum Arthropoda; class Insecta; order Hymenoptera; family Cynipidae; genus Synergus; species Synergus itoensis. The sequence goes on along the minus strand of CAJFCP010000129.1, from coordinate 976,780 downwards.
ATCTATTCCAAGTTCTGTCATTTTGTTAAATATTTATTTTTTATGTAACTCGGTGAAAAACGTTTTTACCAAAATAATATTAAGAACTTGATTTTTATCTTTCAAAAGATATTCAGATAAATAATATAGTTAATTTGTGTTTTTATAAGTTCGACTATGTTTCATTGAATGGCTTTTAAAAAATGAAAACAAATTTCCAAATATAATTTTCGTTATTAAAAGAAAAAAAAATTAAGGGTGGACTTGGATGTTGATATAATTAATTTGGCAAGACTTAAAGGTTTGAATTTACTAATGAATTTAACAGACAATAGATTTTAAGGGCGAATTGTCTTTCGTACGAATTTCTACAAAGTTAGGCTCGAAGTGTTTCTATCCCTGATTTATAAAGCAACCAGATATAGATGAAAATTCTGTAGTTAATCTAAAAACTTTATGTTAAATTTTATTGCAGTAAGAGAATCGATTATTATTAAAGTGATGTGCAATAATTTATTTAAATTACGCCTGTTTTATAAATATTTTAAAATTAAAATTAAAAATCAGAGGAAATATCTGGCTGCTGACTAAATCGGAGAGATTTTTTGTACCAAATTGTATAAAATTAGGTATTTTTATTTGTACCTACAACTAAATATTACAACGTAAGAATCTTTACATTTAATCTTTGCACTGCCGCCAGAAAAACATAATGTAATAATTACCTAAAATAGCAAGGTAATATTGCCTGATTCTAATATTTGATTACATGACGATAAAAAAAAATGTTTAAAGTGTAAATATAGAATCAGCAAGGCTTCATTGCAATTGATGGTTTTTCTTTTTGTACTTGAGAGTAGTCACTTTTATAAATTAAAATCGGTTTTCAAGTGAATATTCGAGAGTAAATTGAAAAGCAATTTACACATTGTAGAATTATCCGGAGCGAAATATTCAAATCATTCTACTCATTCAAACTCGAGTGCTGCTATTAACTTATTAATCTCAGTTTTAGACACGTTCTCATTAATATTCACGAATGAATTGTATGTCGAATTTTTTTTTTATTCACACGTAGAATTTTAATTGCATAATTTTAATGAACATTTGCATATATAATTTTGTGATACCTTCACTGTATTCTTTTTACTCATCTTTCGAAATACTCATTAGTTATAAATTAAATGTCAAAGATTTTCGAACTCTGTTTGGAAATTAATTTGAAATCTAAGACTACATTTTAGATATTTTTCAATTATTTCAAGTATTTTTTTTGTCGCTAAAAAGGTAGATACTTAAAGTCTTTTAGACTGAAATTCATACCTAGCTGGCAATACAATTAAAAATAGTGTAAGGAATACAATCCTGATTATTATGTAAAAAGAATACAGCCATTACACTATTTTTTAGGGCAATAATAGGTAATAGGCTCGTGTTTATGGCCTAAAAGAAATCTAGTATCAGACACAGAAGTCGACTCTCAGAAGTGAGAGAAATGCTCTAAAAAAACTGAAGATTATTTGAATATATTCTCCACAGTTTTTCACTCTTTACTTGACTTCTGGGTCTCGATATTGTTGCGATCTTAATATTAACAACGTTTATTAACAATAATGAAGTACGCGTGAAGTAGAAAATATTAAAGATTTTAGTTTTAATTATTTTCCATTTTTGTTTTTTTTTTTTAATTTTTTATTTTGATATAATTTGAAATACATTTACAAGTTATTAGCGTCGAATTTACCATCAATTTTATTAGCACCTATAATTTTATATTCTTCAAAATATCAAACCTTTTGAATTGAAAAGCCTTTGAATTTGAAATTCTTTGTTTTTAAAAGCTTCCAAATTTGAAGTTTCTTGAAATTCAGAAGCTAAGAATTAGAAAGAAATTAAAGAAGATTAATGTGCTTAACGTGCTCCTTGAATACACGCAGCGTGCGATCAATAAATAAATGATATGTACTTGTACTATACGCAGAGATAAATGTTCTATTAGAAAATAATGGGTATAATAAGATTCAAATAGGAGATATATATATATCTATGGACTTACAAATAGCAATCATCTAAAATGTACGTTACCCATTGAAGAGAAGTATTGTTAAATCCTAGAATCTGAAAATTAATCTTAAGTTTTATTATCTAAGAGCGAAAATTAGAGCTATTTAAATTAAGAGAATTAGAGAGAATATTGGACTCCTAATTACGATATAAATAAGCTACGACAGGCTACTTTTTAATATCAGAGAACCTGTTATTGCGAAAATACCATCGGCAATCAATCCCACCATGTAATAAGAACTTAAATCTACATAACATCTCTGCTAATCTCAAAATCACTTTGATTTGAATTTATTTTTCACAAAAGTTTTAGCGTAGAAAATTCTCATCGACACTCTAATCTAACAAAGAACAATATTATCCTCTATATTTAATTATAAGAAGTACTTGTATTCCAACTCTGTGTGTTTCTACTTTCATATAGGAATTTCTAAATTTATTAACTACTAGAATTTTTCTATTGGCGGTAAAAAAAATTGCATAAAATCGTGAGATTTGAAGATATTTTAAGAAACAAGTCGATATAACAATGGACTCAAGATTTGGATTTAAATTTATCGAGATATTTCACAGTTCATCAGGGTTTTTGAGACCAAATAATAATCAGAGACTAAGCATAAAGCAATTTTGGAAGTTAATTTTCTTATTATTAAAATTATCGAGCAAAAGTATAATCAGTAGGATTAGAGAAGTAGATATTTAGATGTTTTCCGTATTGTATAAAATACAATCATTTCGATTGTGAATACACGAGGTAAATAGAATTTATTTGAATTTGAAATTAATTTTTAATGACAAGAAAATGGTGAATTTCAAAGAGAAAGTAGAAACGGTGTGGATAAGTATAAAAGGAAAATCGTACTTTTAATTAAGGCTTCACCCAACACCAGCTCATTGTAATAGGATTGATAATTATATGGATTTAAATTATATACACATTGTAAAATTGTATGCAGAAAAAAGGTGATGAGAAAAATTTATCATTTCTATAAGTTGTAAAGTTTGAAGTAAATCAATAAAGACTTTATTGTACAATTTTGTTTGAATTTTGCTCATTGAACTTTTAATTTCGTTTTTGTGATGATTGATTACAAATAAAAACGAAAATATTTGATTGATAAAATAAAAATACGTTTATGTACAAATTTAATATGAATTACAAAACCTGTTACAGATTTACACAAGAGTACAATTGAAAAGATCTTAAAGTAAAGTGCTGGTTTCAAGACTTAAACTAAGAGTTTTATGGCATGTTAGCGATCATTTTTAGAGGTTGATCAAGATACTTGGCTAATGCTTGAGCCTTTTCTCTCAAAAGTCCGAATCCAACGTTTTCCCTTGCATAAAGACATAGGAGTAAATTCGCAACTTCGGTAATAACAACTTTTCCCTCCTGAAAGGCAAGGTTTCATTTTTTGTAAATCACATCTTTTAAAGTTATTTAAATGAATTAGTTAGAGTTAAAGTTGAAACTTTAAATTTCATGACTATGTCAGGGTGCACAGCGTAAAATGAGTTCAAAAAAGGGGAAATAGGGTGATTTTTTTCACAAAAAAGGGGAGGGATTAAACAATAATTTTTACATGTAGAAAAGAAGAAAAAAATGTTTTTTTAAGGAAATTTTATATTTTTATTCATCTTTAGATATAATTATAATGATCTATTTAGTCAATTTTCTAAATATACACAAAAAGCATATTAATAATGATTGTTTTGTTTACAACGTGGACTAGTGGAACAGAATTATCTTAAAATAGAGATTAACTTCTACACGTTTTTCTTAATGCAATCTACGAATTTTATAAGTCTATGTGAGATGTAGATTTATAAAAACATTTTTTGATTTTTTGATTTTTATTATCTTGAATTTCTAATTTAACTTGTATTTAAGAATCTAAGCGAACTACGTTAAAGTTTTTTTGGCCCACAATGTTGGAAAACAGAAATATCCTTTAATTTAATTTTGCTGATTTTTATATTTCTCAAAGTTGTGAACCAAAAAATTTTTTTATAAATCTATATTTCACATAGACTTATAAAATTCGTAGATTGCATTAAGAGAAAGAGAAACGTGTAGAAGTTAAATCTCTATTTTAAGATAATTTTGTGTAGATTTAGAAAATTGACTGAAAAAAACATTTTTAATTTAAAAAGGGGAAAAGGAGGAAGATTTTCGAAAATAGGAGAAAAAAGGGAAAACTCTCAAAAAAGGGGAAGACTGTGCATCTTGCTATGTATATAAAATCTTACCACACAATCCATTAAAACAAACTGAAGTTCATCTTCTTTGAAAGCATTACGTCCGTTTTTTTCGTATGCAGACCAAATGCTGCTTGTTATAGCAGCTGTAACTCTTGCATCCTTATCACCATATCCGCTGTATGCCAGCAAACCACCATCTCTATTTAGTAATCTAAAATAAATTAAAAATGATGAGTAAAATAATTTATATTTAAACTTATAGAGTGTAGGTGTCAGTTGTTTTTTACGTTTTAAAAACCTGACAATGCAATTATATAAAAATAATTGCTAAATGTTTATTTGCAAAATGAGCATACTAAGGTGATTTAAAATAGTACAAACAAATTAAATAAAACTACCTAACCTATATTTATAACTCCAAACTGAAGAAACTGTAAAAAATTGATTAATAATATGGTAATTCAATACGAAAGTTTACTCACAAAGTATTTTCGACACCCCCCGTGTTAGCTTGACTCAAAACTTGAGTAAGAGCTTTTGGTCTCAACATTATTGTTCTTGATTCTTAGGATACTTGGAATACTTCAGTGGGATACTTATTAAATCAAAAGAAATGACATTTGCCTCAAATTTTACAAATTTACAATGGTTTACAAGGTTTACAAGCTTAAAAGTTTGATATTCACACATATGCGACCATACACATGTAAATGCACACTTTTCTTTTTAAAGATCTTCATTCATTGGTTTTTATTTCATTTGTATTGTAATCTATGTATATATGATCTCTTTTATATATATATGTCATATATGTAAACGTCTTTTTGAGGTTATAGAACATGACGTTTGCCTTTGACGTTTGAAATCTGTCAAACCATTGTACTGTATTGAAGGGATTTGTGCCTGATTTATCTTATTTACCTTATATATCTAATAAGGGTATTATAATAATAGAAAGATGTGAATAAATTGTTTATTTTTAAACCTCAAAAAAATCTTCCTTGTTAATTGTTGGAACTTTTTATTAACAATGTTAATCTTTGACGAAGATTTGGAAATTAATTCTCTACCAGCAGATGTTTATGAAGAACTTGTAAATGAACTTGATAAAGACGGAGGTTGGCGTCTTCTCGGACAATTTGTTCACAAGGAACTGGGATGTTCTGGGTAATTATATTAAATATTACAACAAATATATAAAATATGATTTTCAATTTTTTAAACCTTGTTTCTTATTTTTCAAAAGAAATGAAAATTCATGGATTCAAGCATTGGAACAAAATAGATCTACGAGAAATCAGTCACCTGCAGAAAAACTCCTTTTCGAATTACAAACAAAAATGTGTACGGTTGGAGTTCTGAGTTTTTTATTTGAGAGATGCAATTTGTTGAAAGCATTATCAATTTTGTCTTCTCCAGGTAAGTTTTATTATTTTAAAAACCCTATCTAGTAAATGAATATCGAAAAAGGAAATTAATTCTTCTGCTGATTTTCTTAATATATGTGTTACAGAACCTCTAGTAATTTTACGACAACCAAATTTGAATTTAACGTTGAACAAAGTTAAAGTCGCTTTTGGTCAACAACTGAAATTGATTTGCAAAGCTGTTGGAATGCCTCCTCCGAATTATATATGGTACCACGAAAATAGTCCTATCCCCGGACAAACCACGGAAGAATTAAACATTAAAATATCACAGTAAGAATTTATAATAATAAACAATAAGTTACCTTTTTTTCTTATTTTCTCCCCTTTTTTTTTATACATTTTCAAGATTTTTCGTAAGTGCAAATAATTCTACATAATGTTTAATTTAGAATAATAATTATTATTAATTATTTATAGGGTTGAACAAGAAGGCAATTACAAATGTAAAATATATCAAAATAATAGAGATGGTTGTTTCAGAAGTGAAATATTTACTGAATCAGTTTTTCTAACAATTAAGCCAACGACTATCGTAATCGAAGAACAACCGCAACCAACTTTATATATTAAAGAAGGAGAAAAACTTACTCTAAACTGCAAAGCAAATTGCCATCCAATTCCTCGGTTTCAATGGTTCAGAGATAATACAAAACTGGACGAACAAATTTCAAATATCTTTTGTGTAAATATTAGTCTTAAATCTAAAATATCTTCTGTCACATTCATTCATTTTTCTTGACATTTATTTTTATTGTTAATTATTTCTTTTTAGTTAATCTATTTATGTATTACAGATCGAGAAATTTAATAGCAAAGACGAGGGGAAATATTATTGTCATATTTTTAACGAAGTTAGTGAAGTTTACACACAAAGAAGTTATGTGATGGTAAATAAATATATATATACGTACTATATACTATATTCAATTAGAGTAAAGTATAATAGCCGTTTAAAAAAACAATTAATTTATCCGATAAGGTGGATCTTCCAAGACAAAAAGCTGTTGCAAAAATTGCGTTGCTTATCGCAAACCAAGATTACGAGTACCAAACAAAATTAAGTACGCCTAAAGCTGACGTAGCTCGAATTGCTCAAATCTTAGAGGATATTGGATTTACAGTAACTTGTTTAATAAATCTAACTCTTGTGGAAATGAGAAATGCTGTAAATGTTTTTAGTGAGGCGTTATTGGAAGGCGTATATGGTAAAAATTTTTATTCTAGTCGTTACATTTCTTACACTTTAATTTAATTGCTCTAATTATATAAAATGCAAATTTGTATTATTTAGGTTTGTTTTACTTCGCTGGACACGGATTTAAAATGCAGGAAAGTTACATGCTCCCTGTAGATGCACCGGAAGTTTATTTGAGAAATGATGCCATTTGCGAAAGTCAATTATTATCTGCGATTTTGAAAAATGACCCTGCCCTCTTCGTCACGATTTTGGATATATGCCAAACTGTCCCTTCTAAGTAATTAGACTTTTGTTTTAAACGAATTTTTCTTTTAAAAGAAAATGGTATCAATTTTAAAAGAAAACGTTATTCTAGGGAAATTAATCCTGAGATTCACCAAGAAGTCCCTCTAATCAATGAATACAAAGGACGAAAAAATTTGAGAAATCTAATCCAAGCTTATTCAACTTCTAGTCATCGCCCCAGTTACGAACGAAGTGGTAGAGAATGTGGAGTATATGTCAAACATCTTAGTAAATTTATTGATAGGGACATACCAATCAATAAAGTCTTTGAAGAAGTTGGAAAATGTAAGTCATTGCAATTTATTTTCTCTCCGTTTTTAGGGTCCAAATTAATTTGATTAATATTCAGAAATGATTATTTATTCAGCTATCGATACTTGGTTGAAAGGAAAAGCTCGAAATCAGATCCCGATGGTTTTATCAACAATTACGAAACCCTTTCGCCTTACAGATGCGATTTTAGGCGGTAATTAAAATTTCTCTGTAATAAAGAAATTAATTCTTTCGTTCTACTAACGAGAATTTTTTCAGGAAAACCACCTGAGACTATTAGCAGTTTCAATCGCATGATAGCATTTCCAGACAAAATTGTTAATACAAGCTTTGAGAAATGCGAAATTCAGGGCAAGGTTTTGGTTTCCCGTTTCATGAAACCTTTCTTGAATATTGTGAGAGTTAGTTTACTCAATCTGGAGGATTATGAAGTTAATTTTTATAATTCTGTTCCTTCAGAGAGGAACGATTTGTATCAGAATCCTAAGAAAAAAGAATGTTGGGTACGCAGTCCTCAATTTAGTAAGGTAAGTTTATTTTAATTTGAGATTTACTTTTATTATAGAATTGTTAGAGAAATTGAATATTATTAACATTATTTTTTTATAATTAATAGGGACCACTAGTAATTTGTCTTTTAAAGAATGGAATACCAATTGGTGCAACATTATTTGATGTCATGGAATTTGTTCCAGCTTTACTGCATCGATTGAAGTAATCATACGAAAACAATTGAACTATGAGTTTTTCTATATGAATATTTCATATTTTAAAAATATTTTTTTATAAAATATAGCAATATTACAAAATTGAGAATTTTAAGAACAGTCACATTAAGTAATTACAAGCAATGTATTATCAAAATGTAATTATAAACAGGCAAAGTTGTACGTAAGTATAAACAATATATTTATATACTTTTTTAAATTAAAATATATTTATGTATTTTTATGGACGGTTTTTATATTTCTGATCAATTATCAATTTCAAAGTTCGAAAATATGTTTATGTATAATGTTTTCAACAATATTTTAAAACTCGCGGTTCTTCATAGTTTAAACCAATCAAGTTTTGGCATGAAAGTAGGAATATGAAGATGCGTTTTGTTGTGAACTTGTGTCTTGTGAACGCGGCATAATACTACATACATACATACATATACATATGTGTATGATGCGCAGTGTCGTTTGGTTTGGTTAGGTTCAACAATTTCGTTTTCGCTTTCTTTTCCTTGAATAAATTATAAAAAACGAAATCGAAGAAAGGAATGTGAATAAGTTTTATTATCATTGACCCCTGAAATATATTTTTAAATCTAAGTATAATGAGTACTTCAAGAAAAGGTCCTAACATTTTGGTGACAGGTAAGTGACAGCTTTTCATTTTTTTTTTGGAGTAATTTTGTTTTCACTTTGAAAAGGGTATAACAAAGGGAATGTATAATAACAAAGGAAATGCATTATAGGAACACCAGGAGTTGGTAAAAGCAAATTATCTCAAGCTCTTGCAGAAAAGACTGGATTGGACTGGGTTGATGTCAGTTTATTGGCTGTAAAAAACAAGTGTTTAGAGGAATTCGATCAACAGTATAAATGTCAGATTTTGGACGAAGAAAAGGTATTATATTTATTTTATTTAACTGTTTCAGAGTAGGAGAGAGTCGGGTAGAACCGGCCACTTAAACTTTTTTTTATCACTAACTTTTAAACTGACCAAAGATATGAATCCATATTTTCAAAATTACGCTTTGTGACAATTTGAAGTCATTAATGTTTTTTTTTTCTTTTTAAAGTTACTCGATCTGATAGAAAAACCATTGAGTGAGGGAGGAAAAATAGTTGACTACCATGGAGCCGATTTTTTTCCCGAGCGTTGGTTCGACATAGTTTTTGTTCTAAGAACAGATAATACAATTCTGTATGACCGTTTAAAGGCTCGAGGTTACAGTGGAAAGAAACTAGAGGATAATATTGACTGTGAAATATTTCAAACGATATTGGAAGAGGCCAAGGAATCCTACAGAGATGAAATAGTTCACGAATTGTACAGCAATACACCAGAACAAATGGAAGAAAATATAAACAGGATATGTACATGGATCAATCAGTGGAAACTAGACAATCAAGCTTCGTAAAATACACTTTTTGTACTTACTTGGTGATTCATTTATTCAATATTTGCAATTCTTTACAAAAAAAAAAAAAATAAGGTAGCTTTTCAGTATCATAGCTTCCTTTTGTATTTCTTAATATTTCAAATGAACTCATAAATCTCTTTTTAACAGATTTCAAATTATTTACAGCTATCTTGATAAATTGGACGATTATTCCACAATTCCTAGATCTTGTTTAATATTTTTTAGTCTATTTTCTATGCTAGCGTAGTATCTCATTTTTATTAATAACTGCTTTGCTGTTTCGAGATCCTCATTTCTGAAGGCTTCAGAAACTTGTCTGAAAGAAGTACTTATTATATATTAACATGTTTACAGAAAGCTTAAGGTTTATTCAAGTATAAGCTTCGATAATTACTTTATCAAATTAGCAGTAGTCTCCCTATTTTCTTTAATCAATCGAATTGCTGTTTCTTTGTCGTTGAAAGCTTTTTCCACTTCTTCATTCTTTTCCATAATTTCCATTAAAAATTCAGGATCTACGTTCGTTGTACCTTCAGGCAATATTACATTATTTAATTCCAAAAGATACATTCCTCTTTGCAGTGGATTTAATAACGTATTGTATGATTTATTTATCAATGAAGACAATTTCTCTGATATCTGCTTCTCTTGCTACAAATTATAGAATATTTTAGTCTTTCAATATTCGAATTCTTTACTTATCAGCATACTTAAATCCTTCAGTATAGTTTTTAAGACTTACTTCTGATTTGTTGCCAAATTTATCAGGATGCAATCTATTTTGCATTTGCCTATATTTCCTCTGAAGATCATCCTTATCGACATCAAAATCCTTCTTTATTCCAAGAATATCAAAATACGTCAATTCCTCCGGCATTTCCTGTAGGGATTTGCATTTTGAACAAAACAACTCCGATTTATAAGGAAACTTGCAATTCCAACACTTGGCTAAACTATCACTACAATATCGTAATTGCTTTGGTTTAATTGACAAGGATACATTCTTTGTCACATGACAAGAATGATACAATCTACAACAATCCTTTGTTCTCGGAATCTGTGCTCTAAATTTTATTAAATTCAAAATAACACCAATTATTTTCGAATTCATTTTTGACTCTTGCAAGATTGAAAAACATGAGCATTGAGCATAAGAAACATTGATCAATGTGTGTGTGACCCGGAGTAATGACAGCATCTGAAGTACAGAAATTCGAACTTCTTAAGTATATTACAAATAGATACGACAGCTTTTTATTTAAATTAATTATTTCCTATAGGCATCTTTTACTCCGAAGAAAAATATTTCTGCTTATTAAATTGATTAAAGTTAAAGGTTAACTAGAATTTCAGGATCTCAGGATCTCAGCTAGTGATGTGCCGTGACCGTAATTTTCTGGTCACTGGTAATTTCTTACCGTAACTCGGTAAATTTTTGGTAAAACTGGTAATTCGTCATTTACACTAATATTGACGCAAACTTTTAAAGAATAGCCTACTGATATACATTTTATAAGAGAAAGGTAGCTATAATAAGCAAAAAATGTTTATAAAATAATTTTTAAGCATAAAAGACAAAACTTTATTCTTTCTTCAATGAAACATAACCTCAAATTTTAAAATCGTTGGCGGCAGATGGCATATGGACTATGCCCGCTCTACCAGAGATGTCTCTGCTCTGAACTCTAAATAAGTAATATGTAAAGAATTTTTCGGAAGTATTTTATACAAAGAGTACTTCTATCAGATATTGTTTTACTCTGTAAACTTTTTATTTATATTTTAAAGAGAAATTGCTATATGTATACAGACCAAGAAAAGAGCTAAATCTAAGATCTGATCAATAAAATGGAAAAAAAATTGAGTTGAGAGAGGTTAGAAGTTTTATCTAACATAAAAGTAGACAACAAGTACAAATGTTTCAACAGGATTGTATATTCTATTTTATTTATGATAAACATTTAAACTGCTTACTTTGGAAAAAACAATTTATTTCCTGATATTCCTGATTTAACATTTATAATCACTTTAATAAAAAATAAGCAAACAGCTAGCAGACTATGTCGGCACTGTCATTGTGAAATGTCGTCTGCTTATTTCCGAATTTATCGTATTTTTAAAAAATTTATACATAAATTTCACTTTAATGACTGTGTGAAATATGTTATTTGGCTACTGAAGATTAACAATTTTTCAAGTTTAATTGTTTGCATATAAAAAAAATTTATATTTAGAGAATTACCACAATTACCAAAAATTTACCAATTACGGTAAATTTTTACGTAAAAGAAAAATTTACCGTCACTGACGCGGTAACAACGGTCACGGCACATCAGTAATCTCAGCTGACAGTGACAGATTTTTCGTGTACTGCGCATAGTACTGCACACAGTGGCTCTCTACTCGACAGCGCATGCGTTGCACTCGGTATCTGATTGGTTGCTATTCGCGCGTAATTTGAAATGCATAATATTTTTTAGCATTTCAAATTGCGCGCGAATAGCAAACAATCAGATGCCGAGGTCGACGCATGCGCTATAGAGTACAGAGCACGAGTCAGTGGCACTGACAATTGTTATTTAAAGAACAGACGGCGCTACAGTCGCTATCTTGTCTGAAACATGTCTGACAGCTTGTCACTTTGCTTTTGAGAATTTAGAGCTTATGGTTTAAAATACTCGTTGAATTTTATTAAATTACGTTAAGATATTAAGTGAACTTTAGTACTAGGATTTACTAAGATCCGGTTGTCTTTAATAGTAGACAACAGTAGGAAGAAACGTATACTGGTCTGCAAATCAATTTGATTTGAAACACAAGGGTTATGAGGCTTAAGTGTCTAGCCTTTAAAGAATTAGCATATTTTTTTAATGTTAGTGAATTAATTCCCAAAATTCATTATGGCTAGTAAATGTAAGGTATGTAAAAATTCCTACATATTTTTCTGATCTATTCTCACTTTGGCTTTCTTGTATTATTAGAATGCAATGTAGTTACAAAATTTGTATTGCGTTTAAAAAAAGGAATTGTAAAAATTGTTTATTTTATTATGTTTTAAAGGAGAGTTTTGTATTGTTTCAAAACTTAGTAACACATATTTTAATTTTCTAATGAAGTTTGGCTATGAAGACAAACGTAAATACTTTTTTAGCTTTTCAATATGTGTTCGATATTTACAGTGATTGATGAGAAGAATTTATTACATATTTTACATAACAAAGAGAAGATATCTTCTGTGACGCATATCTTTTGCAAATACAAATACTTGTAGGAGTTACCAAGAAACTTTTAAGGCGCAAACATGAAAGCAATAAAGATTAGATAACCGTGAACACTTAAATGAATTTTTTCACCAATTATCTCACTTTTTTTTATTGCCTCAGGTTTTAAGCATATCGAGATCTTTTCTAACAAAAATAAAGTCTTCCTGCTTGATTTTATTAATGTTTACCAGAAACGTTACTGCAACAGTAACGTTTTCTGTAATTTAATTGCTTATAGCACATTACTTCTCACCTCTGATTTAATACCAATTCAACTTAACAATGAAATTAATCTTTTTTTATTTTCTAGGAATGTGGATGTTTGTGCACTCGATGTATTCAGAATGACAGGAGACATAGTGACATGCACCTGCATGCGGAGATAGAAAATTTACGACAACGTCTTATGGAAAAAGATAGTCACATCGTAACAATGGAAACTCATTTTCTGAACGAGGCTGATAAATTTCCAAATGGAGAACTGGCTTCTATGAAAGACGAGATGCTAATTTGGCAAGATAAATACGCTAGGCTCTACGAGGCTCACAAAAGAGTGCAGAAAGTGAATCAGAATTTGGAGGATAAACTTTTGAGAATCGTTGATAAATGTGAGACTGAGAAAGGTGCCTTTACAAAGGACATAGCAACTCTATCCCATAGATTAGCAGATGCCAACTACACCATTCATCGCTTAACCCAAGATAATGTGAGTTTGAAACTTTTGGTTTATCAGAAAATCATAATCCATTATTTTTAAATTAATAGTTAAACTAATCGAGTTTTTATTACAGGAAAAATATAGGAATGATGTAAACTTAGCCATTCAACTGCTGCAGTGCAAACCATCCAATTTTATAGGTCAGAAATACGAGTCGGTGAGTAATTTATCTGAAATCTTTTTCTTTTGAATTTCCTTAGATAAAATAAAAATGATTAATTGTACATATAGTTTTGATAGAATATTAAGAAGTTAAAAAGTTAGTATTTAAAAGTCGTATTCAACTTTTTTACAGTTACCTCCTGAAGTGCAAGCGAAGGTGAGAACCTACATCGCCCAAAAGGGTCCCTCTTCCGAATCTAAATCAAGCGATGTAAAAAGCATAACTGTTCCCATATCGACGTTTCCACCAACAGCGATGGTCTACAATGTGACTCGGACCAGTGTCTCACAAAATGCAGATCCCACCCTTGATGATCCGAAACCTCCAGTTGATGTTGTTTCCGCAGCCATCATGGCGAAAGTTCTCGAGGATCGAGAAAAAGAGAGAATTTTTGCCAGACATTGTGAGACCTGTTCTTGTCACAGAAGTATCTTAAAAGTCGATTCTGAAGTACAAACAATGAACACTTCGGAAACCTCCACTTGCAACGAGTGCCAAAACAGGCATGACACTTCAAGAGGCAATGATATTGTACAAGACGGAGATACAGTCAACGATAGAAAAGATCACTTCAAATACGACCGAGCGGCAAAGCAATATAAACAAATTAGAGATTCCTACTCTCATTCTATTTTTTCCGATGTAAATGACTATTCCAAAACTATTAGTAAAGTAAGGACACAAAACAGTGATAGTAGCGTGAGACACACAATTTATCAGTGTGTGAACGAGGTAGCAGAGAACAAAAATAATCAAAAATCAGAAAGCTTTAAGACATCAAGTCGTTCCATTGGATCGAGAAGCTACTCGAGTTTCAGAAACTTGACCAAGCACCAAAATTCTCTAAACTCGCAAAATATAACCGCTGAGACAAAACTTCTGTCTCCGGAAAATTTCGAAGGTAAGCAAGAGGAAAAGGTTGACTCTATTAATGGATTTAAGAAATCTAATCACTGGAGCGATGCGGAAAAAGTTTCGGTGAAAGGACGAGCTGCTCAGGTTGACATTATTAATGACAGGCTTTGGAAAAGCAGTTGGACGACTTCCGAGACTCAGTATTTTCGGGAACCTGGAGTGGATCGTCGAATTCGATCCGGGAAAGACACGCAAATAGATGTGATCAATGACAGAGTCTGGAAAAATAATGGTAAATTGAAAACGAAGGAAGCTAAGCCGACACAACTGACTCTAATAGAAGTTGCAAGTGCTGATGAATCGATGAACAACAGCGAAACAAGGCCTGCTGAAAGCACAGTTAGTCCCAGTTTCAGCAGTGACAGTGTCATTTTTTCGACCTCTGATCCCTCAAGCATTTCAAGTGATGTGACGCAGTCAACTAGCAAAGGTCCTTCTAAACAGGAAAAGAAAAGTTGCAATGCTGATTTGAAGGCCAGCAAACAAGACAGACCTTTTGGGCCTAGAAACTGTCTGATGAGAGTCTCAGGAAAGTCAAATAATATTCTTTTGGACAATGTTGGAAATTACCAAACCCTTCTTTACGCAAACACAATTGGGACTCCGAACACTGCTATGGTTCACGCTACAAGTTCTTGTAGATCTGGGAGAACTGCATCTACTAGTAGTGAAGAAAATTCCTCGATTTTGTCTCCCGATAATGTTCAACTTCAGAGAGTCGCCGAATGGGTGAAATCTTCAGTTCAACCTGATAAATCTTCTGATCCATTCGATAAACCTTCTCTTGATTTTGATAAATCTTCAAGTTCGGAAATGAAGATTAATGATGTTACACATTTCGATAAAGTTCCACGGGACGAGGTGGTGGAAATTAAGACGAAGAATCTCGTTGATGAGTCCAAGTCTTCCGAAAGTTTGAAGAAGAATAGTGAGAAGAAAGAAAAAGATCTCATAACATTCGACCCGAGCAGCGATGAAGAGAAAGATTTGAATGTTGTCGATATGTCAAAGGCGGATTCTAGTCCCGAAATTGATTACGAGGTCAAGATCACAAAAGAGATGGAAGAAACTTATTTAAAATTAACTGCAAGTTTAGATCCTGTTGCTTTAAGGCTGTCTAGCTTGACTGGTCCTGATTTGACCATCGAGAAATATAGGAAAGATCATAAACGTCTTCAGACTCAAAAAGTTCCAGCAAAGTCAGGTTCGACGACGTAATATTACATCATAATTGTAGATGGTGTTTTATTAGTTCCTTAAAAAACGAAGTCTTATTTCTTTGTATCGAGATGACTAAGAAATTGTTTTTTCTTCTAGGGTGAGTTGATGAGATTTTTTGTTGATCTGTTAAATTATTTTTATTAAATTTTGTGTTATTCTGTTTCTAACCATTTTTGTTCAAGTTTAGAAAATGTTCTAATTATTTAGAACTATTTTCAAAATATTTTATTAATGACTCACTCTTAATTTCGCATTTACTGCAGTTTTTTGTGGAATTAAATTATCTTTACTTGAACTTATTTGTGATTATTCAGGTTATTCTATACCAGTTCGCATTTGTTTATCAAATTCGAAAATGCTCTTTTTTGAATAAAGTAGGTATTGCAAGATTGGATTAAATTTCTGCAATGCTCGTGACAATATTAGAAGCAAGCCATATATAATGAAATGAAAATAGACTGTATCAAGTTATTTGAGAACTCTTAATTTTATTTAAAATATTCTTCTGTCGTTAATTGATATTTATGTTTACTAGAGATATTAAAAGTTTTGATTTTTTTGATAACCATGAAATGATATAATTAGACATTTTTATCTTACCAAATTTGATTTCACTTCTTTGATTCAGTTTTGATTTACCTCTTTCAGTTTTCAAACGAAGTCTTGTGCACACTAGAAATCAGTATTAAACGAATGTGCTCAGAAAACACGTAACGACAATATTTTTTTCTATTACTGAACTTTTCAAAACATTTCTCTGTGTTTTAAACATTTTATAGACTTAGGGAATCTTTTTAAATTGAAATTTTATATGTCTTTTGTGATAAAAAAAATCATTTTTGATGAGGATAATTTTGTTTACGATAAATAACTCATTTTATTGAGTTTTTATTCAAGCGAATCTATTTTTTACGAATGTATCTTTAACATATGTAATTCTTAATTTCTATCGGATTAGGAATATAATCTACGTGTTGAGAATCATAATAGAGGCCTATTGTACTATTAGCTAAAAAAAAGACTTGGAAAAAAAGAAATTTTCCAAAATGTGAAACGGTTTTTCGGGGCAATAAAGAAAGAGAAAGAATCAAGTATTGTTCTATTATGTAGAATTTTTTGAATGAAGAAAAATTGATTATCTTTCGAAATATGAGTATCAAGTTATCTTATGAATTATAAGAAATTCAGCTTTCAGTTTAAATATTATCAATTGTAGCTGTGTGCCAAAATATTTTTTTCGGGTTATATCTTTTATCAAAACGTTTATTATGTAAAATAAATCAGGGAAATAAAGTATTTGAAATTAGTTAAATGGCGATTAAAATGTAAACGAATAAAAAACCAAAGCTTGACCAAAGCCAATTTTGAAGTAGTAAATATGATTTTTTAATAGTGATGAGCACTATCATAGAACTATTTACTTTTTCAAAAACTTTATTTACAATTATCGAGTTTGTTGTCAAACAATTCTTTATAAAGCTTAATATTTAGTTGGGATAGATATTAATCAAATATTTTGAATACTATTCAACAAAACTGTGTATGAATTCAGTGTTCCTTCGGAAATTGTTTCCCCTAATTTAACTAGAACATAGACCAATATTACATTTATTTATCTGGAAACTACGATACAAATTTTAAATGCAGATAGGAAATTTCTTTAAAAAAAAAAACATGAAATGGTCTTATTGTCTTTCCTTGGTATTAAATAATAGCAACCTGTTTGATCAAAATACAACAAATATTGTATAATAATACTTTTTTTAGAAAGGATAAAAACTAGGACTATTGATGGGAAGTTAACTTTATTTGTTCTACGAATAATAAAAAGGATTAGGGGTGATCCATAAACAGAAGGGTCCATAGTGTAAATATTTAGAAGTAGTTATATGTTATTATAATATATTTCTTGCCATTTATATTTTACTTTTTCTAATTTAAACACTTTTAATCATTTGGAACATTAACTTATTGTGCTAATGTAAAGTTTCTTTTTCATAATTTTTCTTTGCACATATTTAAAAATAATTTAGTCACTTTCGATGGGATTTATTGTTGATTTTGAGGTGACTATAATTATTTTTGGTGTACTTCCAAAAGTACGTTGCCTCCGATTTCGTTGTGGCTACGTATACTTACATATTTTTTATATTATTTTGAAAACAATTAGTCTGAGGAAAAAATGTTTCAAACAAAAGTTGTAGGATTTGAAAAAATACGTTTTTCTATCTCTGATACATTTTTCCTCTAAAAGCATTATTTTTCAATAAAAATTATATTATTAAGAGTAGAGTAAAAAACTGGAATAAATAAGGGGGTGGATTTGTCCTTTTAAACAATCACAGAGGTGCATTAAGCCAATGAAATCGGAGGTTACTCGCTTCCGGAAGTTTATTTATTGTTTTAATTCAACTACCCATCTCTAGTTTCACATAAATATACCCAGACGACTAATAACTTTGACATGATCAAACTGTATCTTAAGTGTTAATATCTTCGCCGTTGTAATATATATACATATATATTATATTATATATAAAATAATTGATATAGAAATAGGAAAAGTAGTCTTCTTAGTTGTAGATTATAAAACAGTATGTGTATTGATGTATTATATACATTCAGTAGACCATTAGAGCACATTATTGTTTACATATTCTACGTGTATATATATATTGAAATGTGTAAAATATACGCATTTAAAGTGAGAAAAGGCTCTCTAATTTATCTGATTTGAATTTTCTATTTGAATTTCAAATTGGATATAAATACTCGTCAGAAGTTGATTTCAATTAAAGATGACTTAATTTTGGCCATGGGAATAAAGTAGAATTCAAATTAAAAAATCAGGACCGAATTAGGATCGAAAAATGGCCCTACAATATTGACATAATTGGCATAATAAATTTTTTCAAATATAAATTACTACATTTAATTATGATATTATTAAATGTCGAAATTCTGTAAAATTTGTTGGCTGTACTTAATGAATTAGGTGAACATTTGATGCAGTATTGTGTTGAAACTTGAATAACAGATTGGTTCGTTATAGATGCAACTGTATACCTACAAGGAAGAAGCCCAGCCCAGTTCTGTTCAATCAGGCTAATGTTTCCATAATTTGGTGCTAGCCTTCGATGGCTTAATGAATGAATGGCCTCGTCTTCAGTGCTTCGGCGATATAACATCCAGAATCGGTTTCCCCAAGCGCACGAAAACCTTAAGTGTTCAATCTTGATTCAAAGCTCTGTTCAATATTTTCAGATTAGTCTTGTGAGTATGATTGTTTTTTTTTCTGAGTTGGCTTTACGCTATTTTATAGTTTATTTAACAGATTTTAGAAACTTCCCAAGGATTTCGAAGGATTATAAAGCATTTCCAGGCATTCCTTGAGATTCTTTGGGTTTTCTGATGATTTCAAGAGATTTGTATAATATTTAAAGGATCTAGTGGAGTTTTAAGGAACTTCATGAAATTTTAAGAGATTTTTAAGAAAGTTTAGGGAATTTAAAGAATTTTATAGAATTCTAAAGTTCCTTGTGGAATTTTAAAGTATTTTAAAAGGCTTGTAAGGATTTAAAGAAATTTTGATTTTTTAAAGTAATTTTAAGGGATTTTAATGTTCCACGTGGAATTTTAAAGGATTTCATGAAGTTTTTATGATTTTTAAAAGATTTTTTGGAATTTTACAAAATTTTAAGAGATTTTTATGTATTGTAAAAGATTTAAAAGTTTTTCATGGAATTATGAAGAATTTTAATTGGGTTGAAGTTTCAGACGTCTAGGCTGACGAACATTTTTTTTTATTTTTTCTTTTTTACATTTATCAGATTAAGAATATCAAAAATAGTTCCCAAAACCATTTTATTTTTATTTATTTACTAGCAGAAATTTACGCAGCTTTATCCGGAATTTTAAGAGATTTTATAAGATTTCAAAAATTATTTTAAGAAATTCAAGGGTTTCTAAAAGATTTTTTTATTGATTTTGGGGATATAAAGGGATTTTTAAAAGAGTTGGAAATTGTTATCAAAAGGTTTTTTCAGAGATTTCACAAGATTTCAGAACATTTTAACTGATTTTAACGAATTTTCAAAATTTGGAAGAAATTTCAAGATATTTCAAGAGATTTTAATGAGTTCTAAGGGATTTTAATATATTTTAAACGATTTAAAGACATTTACATAAGATTTTAAACAATTTCAAGTAATTTTAAGGGATTTCATTTGAAAATCTTTAAACTCTCTTAAATTCTTTTGAAACCTCTTGAAATTCATTAAAATCATTTGAAATGTCTTGAAATATTGTTATACATCTATAGAAAACTTTGGAAAATCCTTTTGATGTAAAACTCTTAAAATTCTTTAATAATTCTTGAAATCTTGTTAAATATCTTTAAAATCTTTAGAATTATTTAAAAATCTTTTGCAATTCTTTAAAGTCTCTTTAAGATTCCTTTAAATTCACGAAAATCACTTTAAATCCTTTTAAATCATTCTAAGTGTCTTGAAATCTTTAAAAGTATTCATAAGTTCCTTGGAATTCAATAAAAGCACTTGAAATGCCCTAAAATCTTGTGAAATCTATAGAAATCTCTCGAATATCTTTTTCATAACTCTTTCAAATTTTTTTTTAAATCCCTTGAAACTGTTAAAAAAAGAACCTCTTAAAAATCTTTTGAAGTTCCTTAAAATCAAATGAAATACCTTAAATTATCTTGAAATTCCCTAAAATCACTTCAAGTCTTCATGAAAACCGTTGAGAAATTTCTTAAAATCTCGGAAAACGCCGGATAAATTTCCGCTAGTAAATAAATAAAAATGAAATGGGTTTGGGAACTTTTTTTGATATTAAAAAGAAATTTTTTAATTTATTTTAGTTTTTTAAAGGACTTTGTTAAATTGTAAAGGATTTCATGGAATTTTAATAGATTTTAAAGAATTTATGAGATTTTATAGGATTTTAAATATTATAGTTAAATTTTAAGGAATTTAAAGAAGCTTCTAGGAATTTCAAAATACTTCAGCGAATTTAAAGGGATTTAAATACGTTTTCAATAATTTTAAGAGATGTTGACGAATTTTAAAAGATTTTGAAGTTCCTCGTGGAATTTTGAAATATTTCAAGAGATTTTTAAAAGATTTTTAGGAATTTTAAAACAATTAGTAAAAATTTAAGGGTTTTCATGAAATATGAAAAAATCTGAAGGGATTTCGTGGAATTTTAATATGTTTCTAGGAATTTCAAGAAATGTCAATGAATTTTAAGAGATTTCCAAGGTGGTAATTTTAAATTTCAAAAAATTTAAAGTGACATACGAAATTTTTGACAAATTTCAATAGTATTTTTACTGAAAATTTGTTCGCATTCTTAATACTTTTCTGTCCGGGAAATTTGTCTGAAAGTCAGGGAAAAGTCAGAGAAATGTCAGGGAAATGAAAAAATTGAATTTTGTGGTCACCCTGATATATGTTCCCATAAAATTAAAGCTGTTTTGCAATTTTAAGCACAGGAAGATAACTAAGTCTGAATATATACTTTTAGGGAGGCCTAAATATATTATAAATAGATTCATGATTGCTTCCTCAAAACCTTCTTTTTGCACAGCATGTCGGTTTGAAAAAAAAGACCAGTCATCGAGACAGGAAGTTCCTAAATTCTTCCTCCACTGAAAGTGTTCTGGTAGCGTTAACGGCTCTTAAAAAAGATTTGTAAATGCACGCGCGCAAGAGGGTTGACTCTATAGTTTGCTGGTGGGGATGTTCGATGTAGAATCAAGATACGCACGTACTTTTCCTCGACCTAGATCCCATTTCGAGGTCAAGCAGGGTCACTTACGAGGACTCCAATTATTTAGGCGACTTCTGCTTGTCTGACAAAAGTCAGGTGCTTTCTACTTGATCAGTGAAACAAATTTCACCCCTATTTTCTGGCATTTGAATATTGTTCAATTTTAAGTGCTTGAAATTTGCAATAGCAAAATTATTGTAGCCTGGACATTTTTTTATGAGATTTGAGCGGTTTCCCTAAAAAAAAAGTAAAGAGAAAAATTTTGTTTAGAATTAGAATATGAGTCGTGAAATTATAAGTTTCTTATTTGAACTCTTCTCCATGGGAAAAAAAATTTCAAGACTGCTAATCGAAAGTAAGTCTCAGGAAATAACTGCATGTACATACGCAAGTTTTCCTTCCTTATTTTATAGAAGATATACATATATAGTACACAGGAGAGCATGTAATTTTGATGCAGTCGTATTATTTTCACAGAAATTGCTGTACTTTTCTTCGTGCATGCTTACAGGTCATAGGTAGTTATAGGAGAGATATACAACAAAATTCTTATTTCGGATTATGAGTGATTAAATCATAGAACTGAATTAAGCAATTTTGGGTTTTTTTAAATTTTCAAAAAGGATTTCAAACGGAAGTTCTCTTATTATTTATTTATTTATATAATATATTTAATATAATATAATATAATATAATATAATATACGTAAATTACGTAACAGCTCAAGGGGGGGGGTCAAGAGATTCCGTTACGATTTATTATGGAAGGGGGGGGGGTATTTCAGTCATGTACGTAATTTTTGGAAATTCGCAAATTAAACAAATATTATTCGGTATAGGAAGATTTTTAAGGAAAAATAGTTTAAGTATTTTTCTTCCGAGAGGTACATGTTTTGTAAATATTGATTTATATTTATGAATTTTTATATACGTAGAAATCTTTACCTGTAAAGCATGTAGATACTAAAATACAAATATTAAAAATTTTCATTAATTTCAAGTCCCATATCATATTACTTCTCAAAACCAAAAATTACGTACAATAAGGGGGAGAGGAAGGGGTAAAAATATTTTGTTACGGTTTGTTACAGGGGGGAGGGGGGGTCTTAAAGTAGATTTAAAATGCATTACGTAATTTAAGTACGGTCCCTAATATTAAAACTGGATTTTGAGTTCATGAAAGAGAGAAAGTACAACATATAAATCATTCTAAAAAAACTGGTTTTAATAAATTTTAAGAATGATAAATGGTGCGATACAATTAGGAACTCTTGCTTTATTTTCACCGTTTATATCAAATTATTGTGTCGTATAAATCTTTTTGTCAAACGCAAAAGAAAAGTGTGTCGCTCTGAGATTCTCGTTACACTTAGAAAATTCTCGACAAATGGTAGCTTTCGTAGCATCCTCATCCGTTACGATTCTTTGACATTTTATAATTTGCTTTCCACTTTCATGCATCCTGGAAGATTCTTTCTTGATAAACAAGAGAAATCGCATTTTTAACAATTTATGGAATATATTGAATTAAATACTCAATTCAAAGTGAGAGTTTTTCTTAATTTCACGGCTGCGAGAACAATATTATTTTGTAGCTGAAAAAATAGTAACCAGTAGCAATAATTATAATTGTATCATAGATTTTGATTAGATTATGGGATTGCTTAGTTAATTGTGCGAAAAAAGTAGTTAAAAAAGCAGTATAAGTTTGATTTTTTTTTTAATTAAAAAATTTCTGTAAAAAGGATGTTACCAGAGGTGTAGATATATTGGACGCGAGCGCGATTGACCACTTTCTTGCTGTGAAAAGTGGAGAGTCAGTAAGAACGCGTTCGCGCTCACGCGAAGACGTGACTGGGGGCTATTCGATCCAAGAAACGTGTATTCGCTTATAAGGTTGTAAATGTACCTCGAGGCTTCAAATTTGTGCTTTTGCGCTTTTATTAAACTTAGGTAATGACTAAACTTAAAAAATTCAATTTTCTTGTATTTTCTTTCTTATTAGAAACTCGCATTTTCCTATATCTGCTTAAATTTCGGCTACATGCAACCTGTAGCAAAATCGACGCAGAAAACGACCATCTTGATCTCTTAATTCAAACACTATTTTTAAAACAGTGGAAAATTATGTTTTTAATTAAAAACATAATTTTTAAATAGTTAAGCAGAAGCTTTAAGTTAAAACATCTAAATAACTTTATGCTGTAAAGTTTCCTCAACACTATAATGAAATTTTTGAAAAATAAAAACTATCAATGAAGTAAGAATGTTTTAAGTATTTTCATACATTTTAAACATTTTAGTTTGAAGATTATTAGTATTGATTGGTAATTTACAGTTTCAGTTAAAACCACGTGTCTTACTTTTTTTTTTCTTTATAGTATTTATGAGTTATCTTTTAATGAGATCAAGTTTACATTGAAGAAAAATCTATAAGCTGCTAGAAATCTTTAAAAACATTTGTTTTTATTACAATTTTTACTACCTGAATTGTTTAGGGTAATAATTTTACACTCAAGGTTCAAATCGATATTTATTAGGTTTACTAAAATCTAAATTCAAGATTTCTGTTTTCTAAAAATTCAAACAGTGTTTTATTATTTAAATTGAGATATTATTGCACAATATTATTTCTTAAAAATGGTAAAAAGGACATTTATCATCTTTTTATTTCATGGAAATATTGAAGAGAAAAAATAATGGCACTTAACATTCAGTGTTAAATTAACTGATTAAGATTATCAACAACATGATGATCAGTCATACTTTCTTCATTTCATAATTGAAACAATTATATTCTTAATGCTTCTGCTTCTTAATCTAACCCAGAATTAAAATTATTTATGTAAACTAATTATATTTCTATTTAATTCTCGATTTCAAAAGATTAGATCGCCTTGTCATTTAAATAATTGATGAAATTATAATTAATAATATAAATTATAATTGAATATTTGATCTACTATAATTGATTCATTATAATTGGTGAAATTTCCGAAATTAAAAATTGAAGTAACTTTAAAAGGAGTTTTCTATTTTAGGACAGAAAAATGGATTTATGCACTTGATTTAAAAATCTGCATATCATGTCTTGTGAGGATGCAATTAGCAAACAGATCGCGTTTGTTTCGCTCAAAATAGCCTAATATCTACTTATGTTAGTGCAGAAAACACAAAACACGTTTCCACCTTTCTATTGATCTCCTACGTTCCGGTTAAAATACATGAGGGCAAATTAAAAAAAAATTATAGGTTTTTTTTGGACTTACATCATCCATTTTCTTAGGAAGAAAAAATTATACAATTGGTTGGAAAGTAATGTTAGTGCTCGTGATAATAGAATTCTGTTAAAATATAGTACTATAATAGTACTATAGTTATAGCTCTATAGTTATAGTTTAATTAGAAAGAGTTTCTTTTCTCACCTACACTAATTGATAAATTATGTAGTATTAGGTAAGTAAAAGCCAACTTTATTGCATTTGTTGGTAATTCGACCAGACAGTATTACAAATTATGTGCTGTAACTCTATAATCAATTTTAATTAATCAGAACTACCCTGCTCATCAATTCATCATTATTAACATTAATCATAATTATGATGCGCAGTGAAACGGATCTAAAAACTGTTCAGAATATCTCTAAAAAATTTCTTCTAAAATTTCTGTAATTCTCGTCTTGATTGAGAGTTTACATGATTAGAATTTATGTGCTCTGATATTCCAATAGAAAAGTCAAGGGTATCACTTTAATTTTGATATTATGCTTTTGTAATGTCTTTTCTTCGAATTAGTTTGAATCATGCATTGATTTTTATGTGGGAAGTTTAACTTTGTCATTGAATGTGGTATAAGAAGGCGTTTTTATTTTTTATCTTTATAGGTCGATCTTGTATTCAGCTAATTTTATTGAATAAAATATTTTTTTCTGGACACTTTTATAAAGATATAAGATTCGTTGTGCATTTTGTTAAATGTTTCAGATAGAAAAGTATAAAAGATTTACTTTGTAACCATACAGAAAATGTGCATGGTTGATTATAAATTAATGTAATGTGCACCGAAAATAGAACACATGTTTTCTTATATAAGAATACATGTTTTCTTATAGGAATACATGTTTTCTTATAAGAATACATGTTTTCTTATAGGAGTACATGTTTTCTTATAAGAATACATGTTTTCTTATAAGAAAACATGTGTTATTGTCTAATGTTGGTCAGGAGTTATATTGGTACTAGTAATTAAAATTTGGAACCATTGTAGTGGACATTGTCCGTGAATTTGGAGGTCTAATGATAATTGGTGTTGCAAGTTTATGTCGTGCAATTCAACGGATGATTCGTGTCAAACAGCAGTTGTAAATCTTTCACGAGGCCATTTCTAGGTCTACATCAATCACCCAACCACGTACCACAGAACATTTAATGTCTCATCTGAATTAAACTAATGATAAAATTGACAATGATACATTCACTGCATTGAAATTAATTACAGCTTTAGTAACTTAACTTTTATTTTTGAAAATCAGGTCAATAAGTTAATAATAATGTGTTAATAATGTAATGTGAAATTTTATCATGAAATATGAATATTGGACCGAATCTTCTTACATTCGTCTGTTTGATAACCTTCGCTTTGGCAATAAAATATAAGATATAAAATACGAAAGGTTATCGATGTGTGCAAAAATAAGACATAATTGATATAACATTAAAAATAGGAAGAAAAGGAATAAAAGAGATAATAACCGGATTTCTTGCCAGGTAAAAACACATGAACGTAAATCGAACGCAGTTTCGTGTTAAATTACATGGTTTGGAAGCGTTTGGAAGAGGAATTTCCTTCATGCTCTCTTCACCTAATTACGTGCGATTCACCAACATGACCGATATGATGGGCAGAAATTGCTTCCTTATATGACAATTTGCTGTTTAAACGTGTTTTATGGACTAACGCTTCTATCATTGACAACGGTACATTGCATTTATTATTGTGCACAGTAATATGGTCGATTTGAAGGCATCATATAACTGTTTCTTCTTTATTTTCTTATATTTCTTCTTATTATATCTGATTCTGTATATGATGTTATATTATATTTGAAATGAACTTTAATTTCTTCTGAACTTAATTTCTTTTGAAATTTAACGAATGGAGTGAGTACCCGTGCAGAAATTGCCACAATTAGCCCTATTTAAAATAGGGTTCTTACCAGGCCCTAGTCGGCGTTTCTATTCTCGATAAAAATATTTTAATATTATTAGGCATTTATGGGGCAATGATACAGTAGTAATATCTCATTAATACCAATTTATTGAATTGTCAATATCATTTAAAATTTTTTGAAAAAATTAATAAAATGTATAAATTAATTTAAAATCTTGGAATTCCCCTGACTTCTTTAAACATTCTTTAAAATAACTTAAAATCTATTTACATCGCTTTAAATTCTCCTGAAATCTTGGAAAATATCTTAAAATCCTTTTAAATTTCCTAGAATCACTTAAAATTTCTTAAAACCCTCTTAAATTCCTTAAAATCACTTGAAAACTCTTAAAATTCACTAAAATCTCTTAAAGTCCTTTACGATATCTTACAATTTTTTAAATCTTGTGAAAACTCTGGAAAATCCTTGCATTCTTTGGAAATCCTTTTAAATTCCTTAAAGTCACTTGAAATCTTTAGAAATCCTTTAAAATTCTTTAATATCATTAAAAATCCTTTCAAATACTTAAAAAAAAATTTTAATATTCTAAAATCTTGAAACTCTCGTGAACTATTTTGAAATACTTTGAAAATTTCTTAAAAACACTTATTGTTTCTATATAGAATTAATACCTCTTTTTTATAATAGGACTTTTGTTTTCAAAAAATTAAATAGTTTAATAATCAAATATTGCAAATAATGATTCCGCAGAATAGTTTTTTAATCCTGATGAGGTATTGACCAGTTTTTCCTAGGAGGGTATTTACCAGGGCCTTTTTTGGGTAAACTGACAAGGCCCTGGCTAGTTTTCCTTAAGTAGAGCAAAACTCTGCCAAAGCGTTACAAGCCTTGTGTGGGCCTCGCCAGTAAACCTGGTTAGAGCCTCATCAGAGGTAGGGAAAACTGACCAGGACCCTGTCAGAACCCCATCAAAATTTCTGCATGGGTAATGAAAGCAATAGAATGACGATAACGTTTCTTTGTTTGCAGAAAAGTGAGGAATGCAATAATACGAGGGACATTGAAAAATAGAAAATGTAGTGCACATTGCACTGTAACATCCTAGGAGGTGGTGTGAGTACGATGCTCCCGCGTATGAGAGCGTGAATATCATGCGTTGTTCCCATGGGAAGGATAGTGGTGAGCACAACGGGAGTGAGTAATTATTTCAATGACAATCATCTCAGAAATTCACTTATTGACTAAACATCACGTTTCTAGGAATTTTAAGGGAATTTTACGATTTTTAAGTGATTTTTACGAAGTTCAAAAGATTTTTAGGATTTTAAAAATATTTCGTAGAATTTTAAGGAATTTTAGGAAATTTCGTGAAATTTTAAAGCAATTCGTGCAATTTTAAGAGACTTTTAATACGGGATTCTAAGTGTTTTGAAATTTTGAGGAATTTTAAGAGGTTTATAAGAATTTTAAAAGATTTCAACGAATTTAAGCGATTTCTAAGGTTTTCGTGAAATTTTCAGGAATTTCAAAAGATTTGTAAGAGTTTTATGGGGCTTTAAGGAATTTTAAAGTTTATCCTGGAATTCTAAGAAATTTTAAGATATTTTAAAAGATTTTTTAAGAATTGCGAGAGATTTTATGGAATCTTATGAGATTTCTAATAATTTTAAGTGATTTTAAAAGATTTTTCTGATCCCTAAAAGATTTTGTGAAAATTTTAAAGAATTTCATGGAATTTGATAAAATTTTTAATATTTTAAACGGATTTTAACGATATAAAGGGATTTTAAATGTTACCGTAAATTTTAAGAATTTTCTGGGAATTTTAAGAGATTTTAAAGTTTGACAGGGAATTTTATGGTGAGATTTCAAAATATTTTTACGATTATTATAAGATTTAGTAGAATTTAAAAGGATTTCAAAGGCTGTACAATTTTTAAGGGCTTTCAAAAAATTTGTCGATTATTAAAAGATATTGTGGACTTTTTATGGATTTGATGGATTATTATGAGATGTCTAATAATTTAAAAAGATTTCAATAGATTTTTCTAATTTTTAAATTAGAATTGTTAAGGATTTCATGGAATTTGACAAGATTTCTAATCTAAAAATTCTATGAATTTTTAGAGATTTTCATGAATTTTGACGTGGATTTCAAATGATTTATGATTTTGAAAATTTTTGTGGAATTTTAAGCTGTTTCTAGAAATTTTAAGAAATTTTAAAAGATTTAAAAAGGTTTCTGGAATTTTAAATTTTGTCTTGGAATTTCGAAATTTTGAAAGATTTCTAATAATTTTAAAAAATTTAAAGGGATTTTAAATTTTATCATGGAATTTCCAAAAATTTTAAGAGAATTCAAGAGACTTTTCTAATTTTTAAAAGATTTTATGGAATTTTTAAGGATTTCAATTAATTTGACGAAATCTCTAATACTTTTAATGGATTTTAAAAGATATAAAGGGATTTTAAATGTTATCGTAGAATTTTAAAGAATTTCAAGAAGTTTCTGGGTATCTGAAGAGGTTTTCACGACTTTGATCAGATTTCAATCGAATTTCAAGGAATTTTTATGACTTTTAAAATATTTTATGGGATTCAAAGAATTTTAAAATCTGTCAGGGAATGTTATTGAGGGATTTCACAATATTTTTATGATTTTTAATAGATTTTGTAGAATTTACAAGGATTTCGAAGGTTTTCGTAAAATTTGAAGGGTTTTCAAGAGATTTTGTAAAATGTTTAAGGATTCCATGGAATTTGACGAGATCTCTAATACTTTTAATGGATTTTAAAAGATATAAAGGGATTTTAAATGTTATCGTAGAATTTTAAAGAATTTCAAGAAGTTTCTGTGTATTTTAAGAGGTTTTCACGACTTTGATCAGACTTCAATCGAATTTCAAGGGATTTTTATGACTTTTAAAATATTTTATGGGATTCAAAGAATTTTAAAATTTGTCAGGGAATTTTATTGAGGGATTTCACAATATTTTTATGATTTTTAATAGATTTTATAGAATTTACAAGGATTTCGAAGGTTTTCGTAAAATTTGAAGGGTTTTCAAGAGATTTTGTAAAATTTTTAAGGATTCCATGGAATTTGATGAAATTTCTAATGATTTAGAAAAATGTTGAATGTTAAGAAAAAAACACGAGTGCAATTATATTTTGATTTTTTTCCCTACAACTTCAACTCATTCAAAAGTTAATCAGGTTTACAGCAACAATGTATGCGAGATTTTTGAGACATTTCATTACACCACTTTTTTAAGATAAAATTTTTAAGATAGGATAATGATATTTAAATAACGTTGATTTATGGTATAAAATATTTATATATGGTATTTTATGTATAAAATACATGTTGCTGCAGGTCTTCGAGAGACTATGAGATCAACGTGAAGGGTTCGAGGGATTCATTATGAGGCGGATCGATCCGGATAATCATGGACCTCGAACGGGCCCACCACCCTTTCGAGTCCTATCTGGAGGAGGACATTGCCTTTTATCACCCTCACCACCATCGCCACCGCCTCCCCGAGCACCTGAGCCTTACAAGGTCGGACCATCAGCCTCCTCATATACCCGAGCTCATCGTCGATCGAGTTTCGTGATTATTGCAGAAACTCGACCAATTACTCCTGATTCTAGGAGTCCTTCTCCTCCCAGTTTAGCCACAGGCAGAGTTTCTCCCTTCCGGGGTCGAGGATTTAAAGGACCTCTACCACATGCACAGTCCAGGCCACAAAGTCCTGATAATTTTCAACGAAGAAGAAGAAGCAGCGGCCGATTAGATAGAAGAGGTAATCATTTTATTTATTTTAAGTATTATACTTGATCTTGCAAATTATCTAATATTCGGTATAATTTTAATTTCGGTGAAGTAAAATTTTCATGTCAAATAAAATTATAAAATAAAATTGTAAAATAAAATTATAAAATAAAATTGTAAAATAAATTGTAATCAATTCTGATTTCAGTTTCAGTATCTCAGCAGAATAGTCCGAAGCGAAGTCTGATTCCCCAGCCGACTCGAAGTCGTTCGATATCACTGACGAAAGTAAATGAGAGAAAAGCGTCTCCCAAATTCGGCAGAAGAGCAAATTCAAAAAATAATTTAGCAGCTCCAAACAATGGAGCTTTGAGTCGTAGACAGTCATTAAAACGTCCAGGGCTGCCACCAATTCAAGGAACACCAACAAAACCTTCCGAGAAGCCCTCTCTTAAAGCACGTCCTCCTCAAACTCAAAGTTTGAAACCTTCACCGCAAAAAGCGAAGAGGAATTCTTTGTTACAGCCGCCAAAAATTGTTTCTAAACCGAAGAAGTCATCAGACCAGCAGAAATCTTCCAGCACTGAAGGTCTTTCTTCGCCGTCTAAAATTCCTCTGCGACGTGGTTCAATACCTAATAATAAATCTGCCTCGTCTCAATCCTTGTCCTCCAATAAACAAGGAGGTCCTCCTCCTTCTTCCAAGTTAGCAAAGTCCCTCGAGAAAGTTGGGGATAAAAATAACAGAAAAACTGTTCAGAAGCCAATTAAAAAACCGGAAGGAAAAAGTGTCAACAATTCGAGCCTTCAAGTTCCTAAGAGTAAAAATTCTGACAAAGAGGTCAAGATGACGGATGGTAACTCTTGCTCGAATATTATTGAGGAAGCTGCCAAGATTTTGGAAGATGATTTAGGATTGGCGGATTTGTTGAAACAATCTTCTAGGGCAACTGGAACAAAGAGTGTTGTTAATACGACCACCGCCACTGCTGTTCAACCTTTGCAAATTGATGCGACTGCCATAAATTCAGAGAAGGAGACTGTTGCCAAAATTGGGGGGAGTGAAAATCAGAAGAAAGGGGATCTTATAGCCAAAAAGGAAGGAAGTAATCATCCAGATGGGAAGGAGAAGAGCAAGGGTCTTGAATCTTCTTCGGATGCTAAGAATGCTGATCAGAAGACTGTTCAGGGTATGAGATTTTGTATTTACTTATTTTTGTTCTTAAATTTTTTTTTCTTAGCCCCATTTTTTAAATCTCTTATGGAACTATTACAGGGTGGCCACAAGATTCAATTTTTTCATTTCCCTAACATTTCCCTGACTTTTTCCTGATTTTCAGACAAATTTCCCTGACAGAAAAGTATTAAAAATGCGAATAAATTTTCAATAATAATACTATAGAAATTTTTCAAAAGTTTCGTGTAATATGACTAAATCTTTTGAAATGTAAAATCACTTTAAATCATTCAAAATTCGTAAAAATCTCTAAAATTTACAACGTTGGAAATCTCATAAGATTGAAATTTCTTGAAATTCCTAGGAACATCTTAAAATTCCACGAAATCTCTTCAAATTTATTAATATTTCATGAAATCCCTTCAATTTTCACTAATCTTTTTAAAATTCCTCAAAATCATTTGAAATACTTTAAATTCCACGAAAAACTTCAAAATTCCAAAAAATATTTGTAGAATCTCTTGAAATATTTTTACATTCCACGAAGAACTTTAAAATCCCTTAAAATGCATCAAAATCTCTTAAAATTATTGGAAACCTATTAAAATCTTTTACCTACTGAAATCCCTTAAAATTCGCTGAAATCTTTTGAAATTACTAGAAACATCTTCAAATTTCTTGAAATTCCACTACAATATTTAAAATTCCATTGATTGACCTATATCATTAATGCATTTCATTGAGAAATAAGAAACTTATGGTTAATTGTATTTTTCAAAAATTAATTTTTCAACTATAATTTCTCAAGTAATAAAAATTTTAAAATTCCTTAAAATATGTAAAGATCTCTTAAAATTCTTGAAAACCTCTTGAAATTCCTTAAACTTCTACAAAATCTTTTATAAATCATAAAAATTTCTTAAAATTCTTACAAGCCTTTTAAAATCCCCAAAAATATGTAAAAATCTTTTTAAATTCTTGAAAACTTTTCAAAATTTCACAAAATTTTTAAAAAATCATAAAAATCTTGTGAAATCCTTTAAAATTCTTTGAAGAAGATTAAAATTCCTTAAAATTATTCTAAAAAATCAAAATTTCTTAAAATTCTTACAAGCCTTTTAAAATCCTTTAAAATTCCTTAAAATTCTTTGAATTCCCTAAACTTTCTTAAAAATCTCTTGAAATTTCATGAAGTCCTTTAAAATTCAACTACATCTTTTAAATATTATACAAATCTCTTGTAATATCGCTTTAAATTCCTAGAAACCTCTTAAAATTCTTTAAAATTATTGAAAATGTCTTGAAAGCATTAGAAACCTGGATAATCTCAAAGAATACCTGGAAATTATTTACAATTCTTCGAAATCCTTAGAAATTTTCTAAAATTTGTCAAATAAACTATAAAGGGTATATATTTAATACAACATGAATAACATAGTTAGCATAAATGTCGATTTCTATTTTCCCTGACAACTATTCGTATAAGTTGTTTTTTGCCTTATTCCAGGTCAAGAAACCAACCACAATTCCAAAGCGCCAACATCCAATATATTAGGCAACCCCATATCAACCACTGAAAGTAAAAGCACGACTCCAGACGATGTGGTAGTAATTGGTGCAAGTTCCTCAGGAAATTTGTCTCAAAGTATGATTAAACACTTTGGGAAAAATGCTAAAGAATCTGCAAATGAAGCCCAGCAATTATCTAACATGAAAGCACCAACGAATACAACTGATACGAATTTAAAATCGAAACCTAATGAAAAGCCTAGTGAACCAAATGCACAAATGAATCCTGTGGAAAATTCTAAGGAAAGGACTAAAGCAGAGATGGAAGTCGTCGCTGAGAGTAATAATCCTTCGAATAAAAAATTGGAGGGCCAGGTTCAGGGAACTGAACATCGCCAGACTGATATCAATGATAGTGAAGAGAAAAGTGCCCCAACATCAACGAATGGTTCGGGCTCAGTGACTGCGAGAGTGACTGACATAGCAAACACCTCCAGTGCAAATAGTGTCGAAAAATTTCGTAAACAGGGTAGTAGTGTCTCTTTAAAATCCTCCGCTGGAAAATCCTCGGATTCAGTTGGCAGTATTCGATCCACAGACACTGGAGTTAGTTTAAATACAGTTAGGGGTGTTTCTTCAGCCAGGGAAAAAGAAGGAGTGCACTTGGAAAAAAGGCCTCAGGAAATCGAAACTCTCAGTGGAAATGTCGGTCATCCTAATCGGAATGGGGAACCAAAGTAAGTTTCCTTTTTTGATTTTTTAGTATCGATGAAACGAAATATAATTAGTTTAAAAATATTATTAAATATAATAATATAAAAGTATTATATAATAGTAGTATATATATATTTCTATAAACTGGAGACATTCTTAAATACATGACATCATTAAAAAATACATAATCAGTAAAGCCATATTAAACTCGGATTTTTTCGTTTTCGAATACTTTTCGCCATGAAAATGAAGACTTCCTAGAGACGATATCGATCTGGATAATGGATGCTTATCGAGCATCTTCTGTAATCTGAATTTCAAATAAGAGTCAATCGGGCAAAGAAATGTGTAAGAAAAGATATGTTTGTCAGAGATTGAAAAATTGTTGTTTAGAAATCTGTTTTATTAGGCGAGGAGTAAATGTAAACGGCTCTTGAATGAAGTCTTGAGCGGATTTACGGATGCTTGCTGGAAAAAGATATGAGCTGATTATATTCGTTCTATACGTCACTTCCACTCACTGTTCTGCCCTAGTGAACCCATAATGTATGTTTGTTCCAGTCGTAAACCTTTTACGTTTACTTAAGTATTCCGCTTCTTCGAGAAAGTTTGTTCCGTATTTCTCAATTTTTGATTTATTCTTCGAAATTAGATTCCTTACCTTTGTTCTTACATCACTCTAAAAGTCAAATTAAAACAGTACTCTTTAATTGTGAATCAGATCACTGAACACAGTCAGTAAGTAAATATTTCCAAATGAATACAAAAAGGTTTAATTTCACTCTTAAGGAATTCGACGATTAATCGTGTTTTCCATTAGTCCTGAAATAGAATTAGAACCAAATATCTGTAAGAACAATGCAATCTTGATGTTATCACACATCACGTTATTCTCTTTCATAAAAGTGGAACAACGCTATAAAGCTTAAGTGCATAACGAAAGTGTATTAGTTCTGGTAAAATTAACCGCTGTCGGGCGATGTAATTAGGAACGGGAAATTTCTAGAAAATTAAAAGAACCGTTTCTTTTGTAGTGGAAAATTAGCTCTGCAATTTTAACGTAATTTTTCAGGGTGGCCACAAGATTCAATTTTTTCATTTCCCTAACATTTTTCAGGACTTTTCCCTGACATTCGGACAAATTTCCCTGACAGAAAAGTATTAAAAATGCGAAGAAATTTCCAGTAAAAATACTATTGAAATTTTTCAAAAATTTCGTATATCACTTTAAGTTTTTTGAAATTTAAAATCACTTCACAACACTTAAAATTCCTAAAAATCTCTCAAGTTTACGACAATCTTGGAAATCTCTTGCAATTTATTGAAATTTCTTGAAATTCATAGAAATATCTTAAAATTCCACGAAATCCCTTCAAATTTAATATTTCATGAAATCCCTTCAATTTTCACTAATCTTTTTAAAATTCCTCAAAATCATTTCAAGTCCTGTAAATTCTTCAAAAAACTTCAAAATCTTTTAAAATTTCTAAAAATCTCTTAAAATTTCCTACAATCTTTCAAAATTCCACAAAACATTTTTAAAATCTTTTGAAATATTTCAAAATTTCATTATAATATTTAAAATCCTGTAAAATGTTATAAATTCTTTAAAATCCATTAAAATTCCATGAAATCCTCTACAATTTTACAAAATCTTTTACTAATCATAAAAATCTCGTGAAATCCTTTAAAATTCAATGAGGAACTTTGAAAATCCCTAAAATACATTAAAACTTCTAAATAAAAATTCTTCGAAACAAAAACCTCATAAAATCCTTGAAAAATCAAAAATAATTTTTGAAATTTTTTTTAATTCCACCAGGAATATTTAAATTCCTTAAAATCATTTTAAAAATGTCAAAATTTATTAAAATTTTTACAAGCTTCTTAAAATTCTTGAAAACCTCTTGAAATTCCATAAAATTATATAAAATCTTTTATAAGTCATAAAAATATTGTACGATTCGATCAAATTTTAATCAAATTCTTTAAACTTCTTAAAACTCTTTCAAGTTTCTTAAAATCCTTTATAATTCCATGAAAAACTTTTAAATTCTTTAAAATACTTAAAAATCTCTTGAAATTTTGTAAAATTCCACAAAATCTTTTAAACAATATAAAAATCTCATAAAATCCTTTAAAATTCCACGAGGAACATTAAAATCCCTTAAAATTACTTTAAAAAATCAAAATTTCTTTGAATTCTTACAAGCTTTTTAAAATACTTTAAAATTCCTTAAAATTCTTTGAATTCCCTAAAATTCCTTAAAAAGTGCATTAAAACCTCTGAAAAAAACTATTGACATAAGAAATCTCACAAAATTTTATAAAAACCAAAAATGACCTGAAATTTTTTAAAATTCTATGAGGACTATTAAAATTCCTTAAAACTATTTTTAAAATAGTAAAATTACTTAAAATTTTTACAAGCTTCTTAAAATCCTTTAGAATTCCACGAAAAACTTTTAAATCCCCTAAAATACGTAAAGATTTCTTAAAATTCTAGAAAACCTCTTCAAATTCCTAAAACTTCTACAAAATCTTTTATAAATCATAGAAATTTTGTGAAATCATTTAAAATTCCATGAGGAACATTTAAATTCCTTAAAATCACTTTAAAATAATCAAAATTTCTTAAAGTTCTTACAAGCCTTTTAAAATCCTTTTAAATTCCACGAGAATATTTATAATCTCTTAAAATCACTTAAAAATTTTACAAGTTTATTAAAATCCTTTATAATTCCACGAAAAACTTTAAAATCCCTTAAAATACGTAAAAATCTGGTAAAATTTTTCAAAACTTTTCAAAATTCCCTAAAATTCCACAAAATCTATAGAAAATCAGAAAAATCTCGTGAAATGCTTTAAAATTCATAAAAATCTCTTATAATCCCTTTAAATTCCTAGAAACTTCTTAAAATCTTTGAAAATTATTAAAAATCTCTTAAAATCTTTGAAAATTATTAAAAATCTCTTAAAATCATTGGAAACCCAAAGCCTCTTAAAGAATGCCTGGAAATTCTTCATAATCCTTCGAAATCCTTGGGAAGTTTCTAAAATCTGTTAAATAAACTACAAAATCTATACATAAAATACGACAAAAATAAAATAGCATAAATGTCAATTTCTATTTTCCCTGACAATTGCTCGCATTTCCCTGACTTCCCTGACATGTGGCCATCCTGCCTTTCATCATTTTTAAAAACAATTTAAATAGAAGGACAACAAAATTAAGATCTTCTTGATTTACTTTCTCTGAATTTTAATTCATTTTCTTAAAAAAATAAAACAAACAAAAAAACAAAAAAAAAAAAACTCTAGCTTATTTAGGAGTTAATGTTACGAAGATTGTAGAGTGTTTGTTTCTTATCTGAAGAGGGTTGAAACACACAATAAGGCTAGGCTAGTGGGACTGGCCATAAGCCATGCAAATCACGGAACAAAGACTGCATGGCTGTCCAGTTCAGTCCATGTAAGGTCCAGAGTTCCTTAACCCCGGTTAGTTATAAACCTCCACCTTCGGTCAGAACCGAAGCAAGCGGTTTTATCGATCCCAAAAAGATTTACATCGACGCCTACCGTCGACGGATACAAGGGGTTCATAAATTAGAATGCAGCGCGTGCTGGGTGGACGCTTTGACTCCACGCGGTAATTTCGTCGCAGTATCCTCTGTAATTAACGCACTCACGTGACGATCCTTTGGTATAGCGTAATCCACAACCAGAAACTTTCAATCAACGAAGGAAACCTTAAATTAAACCTTAAACCCCTTAAATCATGTAAAGTCTTTCATTTCTAGTGATTTTGAACAGAATTCGAACTTCTTGTATATTCAAGAAACCTCCTTCGGCCTTTAATTGATCGAAAACCTCAATGCTGCTCGAAAAAGTGTGTTTACACACTTTGTTACATTTTTTCCAGCGAGGAATGACCCCGTCGAATTCCATAGTTCATCTACATAATACCAGATCAAAGAGGCATAAATTCCTCGTCTAGCATAACCCAAAATCAAAGAACGGGAGCGAAATGACCCAAGTCCATTCGCGTGCGGCCAAGGTCGAGACACACAACTATATTTCACTCACTCATGTTCTTGTTTCTGCCTATAGTACTTCATAAACCTTAAAATATATCTGCTGTGTCAGTGTGCCGCTGTTTACCAAGTTGCAATTCTAATTATTCAGATTAATTTATTCTCTCATTAATTTTAGATATTTTTTGATTTTAATAAGGTTGTTGCAAAAGTTATATATCCTTTTTGAATGTTTTATATATATATGTTTTTTTTACATGTTTTTATATATGTTTGGAAACATGAGAAATGTATTTAACCATAATACCTACTAATATTATTAGTAATGAAGCTATCGATTAATGTTGCGTGATGCAGGAACAAAATTGTTACTTGAAACTCCTGAAACAGAAGCAGTGCATATAGCAAGGATTAATCAATTCATTATAGAACGACAACTATTATTTACAATTATTTACAACTAGCTGTAAAGTTTCTAATATTAAAGTTTAATTTTTGAGGCATTTGAGGTGATCAATTTGATCAGTCGTTTTAGTTAAACGAGCCCTAAAAATTCTAATTTCCTTGCCTGTACATTGCAAATAATTAATTACATCTGTAATTACATTACTAGAGTAATCAATAATTGCATGGAAAAATTGTAATTATATTCGAAATAATTAATAATTACAATATAAAATTGTAATTATAATCGAAATAATTAATAATTATAAAGTGAAAATTGTAATTGTACTAAAAATAATTAATAATTACAAAAGAAAATCGTAATTATACTCGAAATAATTAATGATTACATAGTGAGATTTGTAACTATACTAAAAATAATTGATGTATACAATCTTAAAAAAATTTTGAATCCAAAAACAGTTTAGAGCACTCAAAATAGAAATAAAAATATTTCACAACAATTCAATCTTATTATTGAAATGTAATATTATTATTTCAATAAACAGCTTTTGAATAAAAATTCAAAACTTTTGAAATTTATAAAGGACTGAAATACTTGTCATCACAAACACGACCGAATGCGATCTAAAGTAACATTCTTCTCTTGTAGGTAAATACACAAATAAACACTCGGTTTCTGAATAATTGAAAATTAAAAAAAAATTTTTTAGAATTAATTAATTCGAGTATAATTACAATTTTATATTGTAATTATTAATTATTTTTAATATAATTACAATTTCATTTATGTAATTAGTAATTAAAAATGGATAATTAACCATTTTTGCAACCTTGCTATCCGTTACTACTTCGAAATGTCACAATCTTCAGTAGAAAGAGTCTTTTTAGTCAGACCGCCTGAAAATTAATTTTTTGTCTGTGCATACTGCCTGTTACTACTGCGAGCTGCAATAACTCGCTCCGCAGTAGAACAAGTCAGTTAAGTCAGACCGAATTCCTTTTTCGAGTTGCATTTCATTCAATTCGATTATAATCTTCATAATGTTAATAATATTTATTTTAATGTAAAAAATATGCCGGTCTGACCTTAAATATAAACCCATAGACTTATAGACCTATAAACAAGCCAATAGCAACGATGTTTTCGATATAACTTCTTCAGGATTTAATTTGCATCTTGAGAGTGTGCGACTAAGGTAAAGAACTTGTAATATCGATTTTAAACTCTACATGTACACATGGGGTTAAATCTTTGCGTGACCACCTTCTTCGACTCCCTTCGTCCCCTGAGACTGACCAATCGGCGACTTAGGTACCCTGCAATCTTTAAGTACTACCTAGCCGATGGTCACTTACTGACTCATTTTCCCCTGGACAGCCGAAGAAACAATTTTATTTCGTTTGAAATTCCGTAATCAATTCTAATCATATCTGTACGCAATTCGACCTTGAAAATTCAGCAGTAAACGCAAGAAATCTTCTGGAAGGTAGTATTCAGGGTATGTAACTTGAACCTTCTCCTGCCTTCTTCAGTTTGTAAGCTCATCGTTTATCATTATAGTACAGGTGGTGCTTTCGTATGGAGAAGCTTTTAATGCTCGCACTTAAACTCGAATGCACCCCTCCCCTTCATATACTCTCACCCTCGAGTATACCGATATATGTGAGTCTTTTGAAATACCAGATTGATCCGATAAACTCGTCTGCTTCGTTTCATTTACATTTCACGCTTCAAATTAATTAGAAAATTGTACTGAGAGATCGATTTCAAAATTTCAGGTCTTTTTCTATGGTTTCAAGTTTAATTTTTGTAAAAATTCAAGTCATGTCAAGTATAGTAAAGACAAAGGTATAGGATATTGTATATTGTATATTAATATTAATATTAGTTTATTTTGAATGTTAATTTGATATTTCATTTTATTCGATTTCAGGGTGCACAGCGTAAAATAAGTTCAAAAAAGAGGAAATAGGGTGATTTTTTTCACAAAAAAGGGAAAAGATTAAACAATAATTTTTACGTATAGAAAAGAATTGGGTTGAAGTTTCAGACATCTAGTCTGACGATTTATATTTTTATATTCATTGGAATAAAAACATTTTTAAAAAATGTTTCCAGTTTCCAAAGTCCAAAATTTTTATTTATTTATTGGCAGAAATTTTAAAGTAGACTTTAAAATTTTATAGAGACTTTAAAGAATTGCAAAAGGTTTTAAGTAATTTTGAGGACTTTTTCAGGATTTCAAGGATTTTTTTTAAATTAGGATTTCTAGAAATATTGAAGGATCTTATGAGATTTCCTGTCAATTTCAGGAATTTAAGACACTTCAAGAAATTCGATGGGACTTTGAGAGCTTTCAAGGGATTTTACGAGATTTCAAGATATTTCAAGAGATTTTAATGAACTCCATGGAATCTTGAAATATTTCAAACGATTTTAAGAAATTTAGAGAAGATTTAAAAAATTTCAAATAATTTCAAAATATTTTATGGGATTTCACTTAATTTCGTCTCTATTTGAATCAATTCCTTGAAATTCCTCAAAGTCACTTAAAATCTGATTAAATGAATGACATTAAAATGTCTTGAAATCTTGTGAAAACTCATAAATAACTCTTTTGAAAATCCTTTTAAGTTGCTTAAAATATCTTGGAATTCTTTTGTCACATAAATCTCTTAAAATCTCTGGAAAATCCGAGTAAATTTCTGCTAGTAAATAAATAATAATAAAAAATATTTTTTGGAACTCTTTTATTTTAATATTCTTAATCTAATAAATATAAAAAACAAAAAAATAAAAAAACTTCGTCAGATTAGATGTCTGAAACTTCAACCTAATTAGAAAAGAAGAAAAAAATGTTTTTTTAAGGAAATTTTATATTTTTATTCATCTCTATTATAATTATAATGTTCTATTTTGTCAATTTTCTAAATCTACACAAAAGGCATATTAATAATTATTGTTTTGTTTACAACGTGGACTAGAGGAACAGAATTATAGATTAACTTCTACATGTTTTTCTTAATGCAATCTACGAATTTTATAAGTCTATGTGAGATACAGATTTATAAAAACATTTTTTGATTTTTTTTTTATCTTGAATTTCTAATGTAACTTATATGTATTTAAGAATCTAAGCGAAGTACGTTAAAGTTTTTTTGGCCCACAATGTTGGCAAACAGAAATATCCTTTAATTTAATTTTGATGATTTTTATATTTCTCAAAGTTGTGAACAAAAAAATTTTTTTATAAATCTATATTTCATATAGACTTATAAAATTCGTAGATTACATTGAGAGAAACGTTTAGATTTAGAAAATTGTAGATTTAGAAAATTGACTGAAAAGAACATTTTTAATTAAAAAAGGGAAAAAGGGGGAAGATTTTCGAAAATTGGAAAAAAAAGAGAAAACTCTTAAAAAAGGGTAATTCCTCTAAAAAAGGGGAAGACTGTGCACCCTGCGATTTACATTAAGATCCCAAAGGTTTCATTCTCTCTACATATTAAAGTTTTTCAGAATTATAGACATATTTTACAATGCAAACTTGCATAAAGTTTTCTCTATTTGAATTTCTAATACCAACAGCAAAAAAATCTCCATTTTGCAATTTTTGTATAATTTATTACAGCTTATCTGCAATCAGTAGATCTACAGTGCACAAAATATATGTAAATTATGTATACACGTTATATTCAATATTTATGCATAACTAAAGTAATCAATTTGAATAGAATTCTTCTACTACATATATTTCTGATGTTATCAAATGCAACTTTAAATTGTAAAGTATAAGCAGGCCTTAATGACAATTTGACGAGGTTTTTAGTTTGTCAAGTTTTCATGCGACATTTGCAGCAATAAAAGTTTTCATGCGATATTTGACAACTTTTTCCTTGACCTGCGCAGTGCTGTTGTATTACGAAGGTGTTTCTTGAGACGTTCGAATTATTCAGTAGGCGCACACTCAAGATCAAGTCACGCATTCGATCACGTCGTAAAAAATTTCTGAAGACTTTTCATCCACCGGGATATGAAATCCAGATTATGGAGGAGAAAAATCATCAAATACCAACTTCAAGTAACTGCAGGCAACTTAAAAATCTTGAAAATCATCAGCACATTCAAACGCTTTAAATCTGAGAAGTTTTTCATTGGCCGAAACTCCTCGGAGGTCACTGACCTAATTTCTTAGATGCCTAGAATTATTAATTGAAGAAATGGGTCAAGTCAACTACTTCTGGCAGGCATACTTGGTCGATGAATTCGCTCACATAAACAAAAGGATTCAAAATCGTCCGTAGGTATAGCCCATTAGCCTAAGTAATTAAAATTCACCCGTTTAAAATAACAAAAAATAAAAAAAAAATATCAAGCTTTCCTTTTAATTAAGGGTACTCTCTTGTTTCTCAGCGATAAACTATTAATCACCTGAAGCATTGAGTTTCATTTTCATTTTAATCCAGACCTTTGCGGCATTTATGTGTTGCGATCGGTCAGCCCCTTTATCATCAATTCGCAAGGATCGATAAATATCAAG
Source organism: Synergus itoensis (assembly GCA_904066005.1). NCBI lineage: Eukaryota > Metazoa > Arthropoda > Insecta > Hymenoptera > Cynipidae > Synergus > Synergus itoensis. The sequence continues at coordinate 933,816 of CAJFCP010000129.1, read as the reverse complement.
GTGATTTAATAACGCTAAGAGCTTTGGCACTCCTTATTTGATTTCAGCATATTGGCAGCCCCTAGTAACGGAGAAGGTGCGCAGGAGAAATTAGTAAGTCGCTGGAAGAAGTCTTTGGGACGTTACTGCAAGTGTTGGCCAGGAATGAGGTGTCTTGCTTGTCGAAGGGACCCTAAAGTCCAATTGTGGCCTAGGAGTCAGGCCAGGACCATTTCGAAAGCTGAGCTGACTCCTGCTGCGAGAGGGAATAAGGATAAGGGACCAGGAAGATGGTCTAGATTAAAATCTGCTTGCAGGTGAGAATAACAAAATTCTGAGAATTTTTAATAAAACAATACTTAAATAAAACAAAACTTAATACTTAAATTCTGTAGAAATGAATTAAATTTTGTTTTTAATATTAATTTAATGTCCAATTTGAAATAGATTTTAAAATTTTTCATTTAAGGGTGTTGGTGCCAAGTTCTAATTTAAAAATTCGGTTTCTTCATTTTACTCTACAAATATTAAATTTGGAATTTTTTCCCTCTATATAATTAATCAATTTTTAACTAGAATTATGCGTACAGAGCGAGAAAATATCTAATTCAAATATTTTTTTAAGTGAAATGAAAATATTGAATTTTCAAGTTAGATTTTTAATTCTTCGTTTTAAGCAAAAAGCATCAAAATTAAATATTTTTTCGCTCTGTATGCAGTCTTATATTTGAAAAAAGATTAGCGCTACAGAACGAAACAATATTTATCTATAATTTTCGTTGAATAATATGGAGAATGGAATTTTGAGCTTGGGTCCAATTTTGGACTTGGGTCCAACGCCCTTAAAACTTCAAGTCATTTCAAAAACAATCAGATTTGAAACTATAATGTATACAAAATTTTTGAGACATTTTTAGAGAGGAAACACTTTTTCAGAGAGGGGTTTCAAGAGGTTTCTAGGAATTTTAATGGAATTTTAGGATATTTCGTGAGATTTTAAAGGAATTCATGCAATTTTAAGAGACTCAAGCAGAAAAATGAATCTATTCAAGTTACAGATTCAGATTTGTTGGAAATTTCTGCTATTTTAACAGATAAAATCTGTTACTATAACGGATAAAATCTGTTAATCTTACAACTCTATCTGTGAAATTTACAGAAATGCTTCTGTTAAAGTCATCTGTTAACATAGCAGAAAGAATCTGTTATATTTACAGTTCATAAAATCTGTAGATTTGGAGCGATGAAAATCTTTAAATTTAACAGAAGAAATCTATAAATTTTACAGATTCAATCTGTTGCATTTAATATTTGTATATGACTGAGTGCATTGTGGAAAAATGTTATTATTTTTATAATTGAAAGTATAAAAAATCTATATAAGTAAAATTTACAAATCTTATCTGGAATTTACAGATCTTATCTGTAGAATTTACAGATTTTTCTGTAGATTCAACAGATTTTATTTGTAAATCCAACAAAAATTTTCAGTAGAATCTACAGAAATAATCTGCTGTCCCTATTCTAGCAGATTAAATCTATAGATTCTACAGATTTTTCTGTAGATTCAACAGATTTTTTTTCTGCGTGTTTAAGAATTCTAAGGGATTTTAAGAGATTCTAAATGATTTGAAATTTTGAGGAATTTTATAAGAGGTTTCTAAACATTTAAAAATATTTCAACGAATTTAAGCGATTTATAAGGTTTTCCTTAAATGAATTTTAAGATATTTTGAAAGATTTTTAAGAATTGCGAGGGATTTTATACAATTTCATGAGATTTTCTGATCTTTAAAAGATTTTGTAAGAATTTTAAAGGATTTCATGGAATTTGACAAGATTTCTAATAATTTTAACGGATTTTAAATAAAGGGATTTTAAATGTAAAATTTCAAGAATTTTCTGAGAATTTTAAGAGATTTTAAAGTTTGTCAGGGAATTTTATGGAGAGATTTCAAAAGATTTTTACTATTATTAAAAGATTTAGTAGAATTTAAAAGGATTTCAAAGGCTGTACATTTTTTAAGGGTTTTCAAGAAATTTTTCGACTTTTAAAAGATATTGTGGAATTTGATGAGATTTCGAATACTTTTAATGGATTTTAAAGGACATAAAACGGATTTTAATTGTTATCACATAGAATTTGAAAGAATTTCAAGAAGTTTCTGAAAATTTTAAGAGATTTTCACGAATTTTAATCGATTTTGAAGGTTTTCGTGAAATTTTAAGGGACAAAGGCAAACAAACACACGTGCGATTATTTTGTTTTTTTTTTCTACAACTTCAAGTAATTCAAAAGCCAATCAGTTTTACAACAACAATGTTTGCAAGATTTTCGAGACATTTCGTGACACCACTTTTTTAAGATAGGATTAGCAACTATAAAGAAAAGTTTAGAAATATTCCACATTATCAATTTTGAATTATTCTGTCTTTATTTTAAATTTGAAATTTGAAATGTTTTTAATTTAAAACTGTAGAATTCTCAGCTTAATCTGAGAATCGTACAATTTGTATCGTGTTAAAATATATTTGTTATTTAAAAAGTAGGCGATCTCGTGTTTGCTGTGTAAGTAAATTTTACTTAAGTTTTACTTTCAAAGTTGCCCTATTGACCTGTGAAATCTTTACATGTCAGATACCCATTAACTCCTCAAGTTAGATTCGTGTTTATAATAATTCTAAACATAGTAAGTAAGACTCTTTTATTCTTTCCTGAGAAATTCAAGGTTCAGAAAATTCAGTTTCTATATTTATCGGCTAGAATTTCAAAACATTTTCAATTATCCCTGTTAATTATGATTGTGATTAATTATTTTATTGTGATATAGTTAAATAAAGAATTATATTTTTAGATGCTCACGTTGGAAAGAGAATAGATGGTGTATGAGGCGAGCTCGAGTTGCACCTGCAGAAAGTACACCTTGTTGTCCACCTGAACGCAGATTTGGCGCCTTGTGTCGCCGATTATTTTCAAATTGCAAATGCAGGCGTTCTGATAATACTCAACAACGCAGAAAAAGTATACGTGCCAAGCACAGTATTACTAGCGTCGCAGCGCCTCCTCTTTCAGAGGTAAATTAAAAAAAAATATAATATGAATATGAATATAGAATATTGAAGAATATTCAATAAAAAAATAAATAAAAACGTTCGAAATTTTAATTGCAAGTCATGCTAATTGAGTATTTTATCTTCAGGAAATAAAACCCAAACTTCCCGATGTTTTGGTGGAGCACAATTCATTAATGCGTGGAGCAATACCATGTCTTCCTGTCCCCCTTGCATGGTTTTGTTTAGCATGGAACGTTTTATTTCCTGGGTCTGGTACGTATTTAAAGAATTATTATTTGATCCTTAGAATATTCTTTTATTTTTTCTGACAAGGAACCCTAAGCAGGTGTTGTCCCCCTCCGATTTTCTCTGTTCTCATATTAAGGGTGCTGGAGCCAAGTTCTAATCTAAAAATTCGATTTCTTCATTTTACTCAACAAATATTAAATTATAATTTTTCCCCTCGCTGTAGAATTAATAAATTGTTAACTAGAATTATGCGTACAGAGCGATAAAATATCTAATTCAAATATTTTTTATGTAAAATGAAAATATTCAATTTTGAAGTCAGATTTGGAATTCCTCGTTTTATGTAAAATGTATCGAAATTAAATATTTTTTCGCTCTGTACGCAGTTTTACATTTGAAAAAAGATTAGCCCTACAGAGCGAAAAAATGTATATCTACAATTTTCGTTGATTAAAATGGAGAATGGAATTTTGAGCTTAACGTTCGGTTCCAACACCCTTAAGTTGAAAAAATCACATTTTTCATCTCTTATTGTGAGGACACTTTTCGAGTTGATTTGATTGCGAAAGATTCTTTCATTGTGAAACAATTATGTACAATAGTATCACATTTTTTGAGGGTGGTTTTTACCCTCCAAAAACCATATATAATATGGTCACAATATATAATCAGTTTCTAAAATCTTCATGTTCAATTCTTTATCCTTTCCTTCAGAATAATCTTGCAAGCAATTAATTAGTTTATTAATTAATTAATTATTTTCAATTATTTTCTCAATTTTTGAGAAACGATTTGTCTCAATTAAGAAAAAATACGTGTCGCTTATTTTTTCGAGTACTACAACATATATGAGAACAAAGAAAATCAGAGGAGGACATCTGCCTAGAATCCTTGTGAGATATAGAGCTGTTTACAATTCTTTTTTTTTTATTCTCCAGGGACTTTATGGAGTGGTTTCTTCAATCTTTGTGTTGGTCAACCAAGATTTTCACCTGTGGCAAGCATGAAATCAAGAATTGGGGCTTTTATTGTAAATTTGATCGTCGGAGTAGGTCAACTCTTCACGGTATTATTCTGTCTTGTTGGATGGGGTTGGAGTATCTGGTGGGGTGTCACCATGATTCGTCTTGCCAGTAAATATCCAATATTAAAAAATAAAAATAGTATCTAATATTTAAAAAAAAAAAACTAAAAATATTTTTTAAAAAACTTTCTAATTTTGAAGGGAAATATTAAATTATTATTGTTCTATCCTTTACAGGAAAGTACAAACGATTCAGAGACTCTGAAGCCGCGAATGGAGATTTGGAAGCGAGAGCTGGTGAACCTGCGGCACTTCCGCCTGGAGTACCGAGTCAAGCTTTACGAGGCATTGAGAGGGCACGATAAACTTCTTCCTTGCATGCTAATTGTTGACGAATATATAGTAAACGCATCTTCCGGTCCAACAAACCCCGAAGTTTCAAATTTCATATAATTAACGGTATACCGCAAGTGAACATTGAAACAACGTTCAGGAACTGTATCGCTTTCAATGAAAGCAAATCTGCGAGTTTCGCCTTTCCAAAGCTCTTTATCTTTTTGACGAAATTATAATAATAATACTATGTAAAAAAAAGGGGGAATAGTAGGTGATAAGTTAACATAAAATTATTTTATTTTCTCTCATTTTATTTACTGGGAAGGATAGATTTTTATATTTTATAATGTAAGGTGAAATTTTTTAGGAGAAAGGTATTGTACTCGACTGACGATTCAATCTGGTAATGAGCTTTGAAAAGGCGTCTAATGTATTTCATATTTTTGCATAAACAAATAAACATATTATTATATTATATACATATTGTTTACGTAGTTGTAAATATAAGCATACAATATATAATCAGTTTCTAAAATCTTCATGTTCAATTTTTCATCCTTTCCTTCAGAATAATCTTGCAAGCAATTAATTAGTTTATTAATTAATTAATTATTTTCTCAATTTTTGAGAAACGATTTGTCTCAATTAAGCTCAAAGTTCCATTCTCCATTTTACTCAACGAAAATTATAAATAAATATTTTTTCGCTCTGTAGCACTAATCTTTTTTCAAATATAATACTGCATACAGAGCGAAAAATATTTAATTTTGATGCTTTTTGCATAAAACGAAGAATTCAAAATCTGACTTAAAAATTCAAGATTTTCATTTTACTTAAAAAATATTTGAATTAGAGATTTTCTCACTCTGTGCACATAATTCTAGTTAAAAATTGATTAATTCTACAGAGGGAAAAAATTCAAAATTTAATATTTGTTGAGTAAAATGAAGAAATCGAATTTTTAGATTAGAACTTGGCTCCAACACCCTTAAGAGCGTTGGAATTCCATTCTCCATTGTACTCAACGAAAATTATAGATAAATATTTTTTCGCTCTGTAGCGCTAATCTTTTTTCAAATATAAGACTGCATACAGAGCGAAAAAATATTTAATTTTGATGCTTTTTGCTTAAAACGAAGAATTAAAAATCTAACGTCAAAATTGAATATTTTCATTTTACTTAAAAATTATTTGAATTAGATATTTTTTCTCTCTGTACGCATAATTCTAGTTAAGAATTGATTAATTCTACAGAGGGAAAACATTCCAAATTTAATATTTGTTGAGTAAAATGAAGAAATCGAATTTTTAGATTAGAACAACACCCTTAAGAAATATTTTTACTTTATTATGGATGCCTTACTTTAAATAATCGTCGCACTTTAACGAAGGCATTTTGAAAGCCCATAAAACGTCTTTACTCAATTTTAGTTATACCCTTATTTATCTCGTTAGTTATATGTGTAGTAAATTATATCGTAATAGTAATTACATACTTGTTCCTGGAACGAGCCTCGTGCAGTGAGTGACGCTGGTGCTAATTTTATAACGATGCTGTTCATAAACTTATATAAAACACCCCTATTATAGTACTTATTTAACGATAAGGAAAAAGAAACAAGATTATATTAAAGCACGATGAAATTTAAAAAATATTACTTATTCAAACCTTGAATTTTTTTAAGTGCTTTAAATAACAATTAAAATAATTTGTTTTAGGTTCAACAATAATTACATATTATTATGCTGAATATTGTCCATTCTTAATATTGATTCAGAACAAGCTTGAATTTAAAATAATTGTTCAATTTTCTTACATTTATTTCAAAATTCGCTAGAAAAATCATTTAAACCATTTATTTAAATATAAATAAAAGAAAACTTGGAACAGTGACTCGCTGGCTTTAAAATTTAAACCCAAATTTATTTTTTCCCAAAGTTCGAATTGTAGATGAAAAATAGAAAATACAAATTTTGGAAAATTGAAGCCTAGAAGAAATTTATTATTAAAAATATTATTACAAAAATAATTGCTTTAATAAAATTAGAACAAATTCTTAAAGTAAGAATAAATTTTGATCCTTGGAGTATTTGTTTAAATTGTGTGTCCCCAGGGAGTTTGGAATGAGATTTTTGAGAGTATTTAGCGGAGTAGGTATGCATTATGCATGGTGTGGGTGTCAATGAATGGAGTCGTTGACATAGAATACATTTTGAGTAGTATATGTTTAATGATGTGACTCCACAATATGTCAATATGCACAAGTAAATATTGGTATTATAATAAAGTGTTACAGTGTGTATGTGATACTGTAATAATAAACTTATAATATCCATTATCATTATTAACTAAAATAAACCTAAAGAATAATCTACATCACTATCGATGGCGATTACTATACAGCAATAGTTTTTAGCATGTCTTTTACCAGAGCCGTTTGGGTTAGTGTATACCTTTCTCTCTTTCTGCGACTACTAAAACTTCCATCCCCTTTCATTCTTTTTCATATTTCTCATCAATACACTTTTAATATTCTCTATACTCAAATTGCTTATCCTCCAATTATCCAGTCTCGAATCCAATGATAATTTTTACATTCTTAATTTAACTGAAGTATTGTGTAAAAATATCGAAGACTTTCAAATTCTAGGATAAAGTACAACTTTAATGAAATATTGTCCATATTTGGTCACTTATACGATGCGAAACAAAAAAAAAAGATGGATTTTACAACAAAGTATCAAGAGAATTGAAAATTTTTCAAGACCTATAATATATTAATTACTATACTTGGAGATAAATTATTACAATAAATAATTATGATTAAATCCAGAAAAGATTTCATGACTCGACATAAAATTTTGGATGTGGTGAGTCCTTGTCCATATTAATTTTCTTAAAAACAAATAAAAAGAAAGTAAAAATTATTTTACTTCTTTTTAAGTCTGATGATTTAAAAGAACTTTAAAATTCTTATTGTTAAAAGTAAAATCTAATAAAAAATTTCCAGAACATTTCCCGGTTTTTGAGGTCTTTAATCAGATTACTCCAGTTCGGATTTTACACTTTGAATTTTTTTAGATCATTTTAATTAAAAAGTTATTAAAATTTTTGTATAAATCTACTAGATGAGATTCAAGTCAGAGATTATGTATTTGATTAAATCAAAAAGGTATCTGCAATGTTGCGAAGTGAAACTAAGGGAAACTGAAACAAACATTCATTATCAATCATCCGTACAAGCGCCTTATTCATTGAAAGCGTATAAAGTAATTGTGTTTAGTATAGTGCTTTGATTGTGAGAGAGTAACTTTGTATCAATGAATGTGTGTGATTCGTGATGCTGTTGAGTTCAGTGTGTGACGAATTTGCGAGCTACATCTGCATGACATATCTTTTACAAAACGCATTCCCGTTCTCGGTGTGCATTTTCGAGTTTTTCTCCTAACGAGAGTTTGAATGTATGATATATCGGTACAGTTCTGATGTTCTGTGTCCTTTGCGAATCGAATCTCAAGTTTTCCAAATCGCATTAATTTGAATTTTTCCATTTTCATGAACTTAACTTTCCTTTACTTTATTTCATATGTAAGAAATAACGAATTTCATTACAAGAGAGCGTGGATTCCAGGGTGAACAATTCAGAAGCCAATTTTAATATTTGTATTTCATGTCTTTAGTCTTCTATCAGTAGATGATATACATTCTTGGCAAATCCGAAAAAAGTCGATTCCAAAATTGGAACGGATCATTGTGCGAACTATGTATACAAGGTGCAATTTGCGAAATACACGCCTCGTGTTGTTCTTTTTTTCGATTATAATCTTCTGTTGCTTTTTTTTTTGTTTGTTTGATAAATTTTCATCAGAACGGTGGTACAATTGGTAGGGTGCGCAGGGCTGCTAGGCACAGATAATTGACTCGCAAATAACTCTTTAAACAACATTACAGCGTACGACATACAGTATAATACACATATTACATTATTTAAGAGTAATTGTGTCGATGTGTATGGGTAAGGTAGGTGTATGTGTGTCTCATTGTGACCTTCGTTCACTCGTGTGTATTTTCGAACGTGTACTAGATAAATCTATAGATCCTTAAAATACATTTAGTTATTCGTGCGCTGCGACATTACAGACTATCATGGATTGCTAATGCTGGGCTCGAATTCTAAACCAAGTTTAAGAAACAAGAAACATTCATTCGAGAAAAAGACTCGAAACGTGAGCATGAGAACTATCGTATACCTTTGAAAACATTTCCAAAAGTCCTCGCCTTTTTGTCTTTTTATTTAATTCTTTGAAAGCAGGAACTTTTGGAATGAAAGTTTCTCTAAGTATCTAAATGACGAATGAGTAAAAACAGTTGTATCACACTTGTAGTGTTTGTAGCATTACCGATCCATTTCGGACTATTTTGACGCAGTGCTCTCGGAAATTTGTTTAACGTATAATGCATACAGTCAACAAATCTTATTACAACTAATTTGTCTTTTGACGCAGCGATGGGAAGACAGAGCTTAGAGACCCTTTCCGATTCAGACGCACAATAGGGAAAATTCGGCAAAAAGTCAAGTCTTTTAGGGGACACATTCTATACATTTTTTTGAATAAACTCGAAATTTACTGAAAATTTACTGGAAATTTATTTATGTATGGAGATAATGCTAGAGACATTGATATGACACATGGTGTCTGGGATGTCTATAACCTGATATGTAGAACAGGTATCTCACCGGTAATACTTGGGATCGCTAATAGCTGTTGCGCTTTGTTTGCTTTTGTAACTTTAACATTGAAACACAAGCAAAAACACGCGACAATATTTAAAACTCAATATTTTCCAAACTCAATCTAGAAAAAATTACTCTCAGAATTTACTGGATAAATTAAAAACACATCAAGATTTCAAACAAAAACTGGGTTTAAAAGCTCTTAAAAGATTTCCTGAGACTTCTAGATTTTCGAGTTGAGAATTGGGGATACAAAAGAAATCAAAGCGCACTGGCAGTAATAGTACCCTTTCGCAATACTAACAATTAATATTAACGATATGTAGCTACTATCTACTTGTCTACCTAACTAGAGACATTAACCTAATGCCATAAACGCAACCTCCGTTCAATATTCCTATCTGTTCCGATTTTTTAAAAATTGGAACTATAAATAATAATCATCGTTAATCTTAGAATAATTACAGAATAAATGATTAACGGTATATTCTCATGCGTTTGCAAATATATACACATAGATGGGAGGATATGCATTAGAACGATTTAAAGAAATTTAGCTTTTACAGGTAATTATCGACACAGATTAGGTTCCTTTTACAACCTCGAGTTTGATGTACAAGGGCATATTATTTTTTTTTTTTCACATATGCCGCGCTATATATTTATATATTTATAATATACTCTATCCAGAATACTGTATCACTAAAGTGTCTACCCTACTACAATTACAATTTGATTTTGTACATAGTAGAATTCATGCATCAGAAAATCAAGTCTCCTTACGGCGAATCAATCGGCGTAATATTTTATCTCTGTGCTTTAGATATGAAATTATACCTTTTCTGAAAATATATTGATATAATGAATCGAAATTGGTACAATGAATGAAATAGGTACAATGAAATTTATTACAAATGTGATGCAATGGTCGTTTGTAAAGTTAGTAATGTAAGTCAGTTAAAAATATTCACATCTGATGCATGCTATTAATTAGACGCTTTAGATTTAACCCTTCTGCGATTTAATAATCGAATTGACAATTATTGAACCCTTTTTCGAGAAGGCTTAATAAGATAAATGTACAACTCTCTCCCGAATTCTTAAAAATTTCATTTTCATTGCTTCACACTTCATTTTTACTTCAGACTTTATTACTCTCTTCAGTGAATGATGCAGAGGGTTAAATGTAAAGACTTACTGTCGTGATTTGGAACATGAAAACTTTTCGTTTTTTTTTTGTTTCTTAGTCCGTTGCTCAATTAAAATGTGCAGCCCAACTTATCAATCTTCGTTGTCATGTACATTACCATCTTACTTTACCACAGATAATGTAAATGGTAAAGCTTCAGAAAATAAGCCAAGTCTGACATGCGAAATTTCACTTTTACTAATCAACGTCGTATATTTATAAATGTACCTAGCGCACATCACGTTGGAGAACGATTTTCAACATGAAGGCATCGTAGCTCGAAAAACTGAGATTCAAATATTTCTACAAACTTTCAAATTACCACGAAAAAAATTTAGTACACTGGAATGTACACCTGAGAACTAACATACTTTTCAATTTCGAGCTTTTTAAAAAGTTCTAAGTGAATAAAATATTTGCAAGAATTCGCCAGCCAAATGTAAAACTTTTGACTTACGACAAGTTTAACTACGATACTCTCTTGATTCAATCGCTGTGCTCCGTAATCACATATATCTAAAAATTTTTATGATATGAATTACGCCAGTCCTAAAATCTTACACGCTATGTCTTAGTTTTTAAATCCTGCTCGCTAAAGAGAAATTCATAGTCATCTGATAACGATACTATAAGTAAACTTAATTCGGTAATAAAATAGCTATGTATTCATAATAAAAACAAGAGAATATGATGTGAAAACATCATTTAAAACAGGGCATCGTACCACGATAATAATATTGCTCCATAACAATCAAATTATTCTTTAATATCAGGGCCGGTAAACTATGTGTATGTGTATGGAGCTCTCCATACCCTGGATTGGATAGTGTATGGAATTCCATACCCTAAAAAAGTTTACTTCGCCGGCGCACATTTAATAATGTTAATTAATACCAGGAAGATAAAAAATGCCTTGTAGGAGTAAAACTAAAAATTTTCATACTCTAAGTTTAAAAATAAGAAGAACCAGAATCTTCTGATATGTAATTTTGTTTTAGAATAAATATTTACAATTCACCGTTATATCAGAATAATGTTAGAATCACATAAGAATAACAGGCTAACTTCGGTCTGATGCCCCGCTTCAAACTTAAGGGCCTCACGAAAGCAAAAACGATTTTGAGGAATACAGATGAGCCGCTAAATAATTTTCAATAATAAAAATTGGAACTTAAAAGTGGTATGTCGCAGATGGATAAAATTTGAACTGCTAGTTAGTGCCTCGTTAGGCTAAATCCTCGTAAACGCAAGAGGATTAAAGAAATGAAAATCCATCTGCACCGATGCAAAGGATAGGATGTTCACCTTGTAAATCTTTTTAACAACGGCAACGGCATCGATCTTTTTTTTTTGTATGTACTGAGCTTCTATAAGGTGTACAACTTACATCCTAGTTGTATTGTAACAAATATTGCCTCGAATATAAACTTTTTCCTTATTTAAGTTATATTTCATTTGTTTAGGTCTCTTTCTCTTGCAATCAATGGACAAAATGGCGGATATTCCTCGCGCACTTGAGGGCTCGATCCCTCGATAAACTCTTATTTTACGTATGGCCAAGTCAAGTCTATATTATTATATTAGTTATCATTTGGCTCACTTCGTAATATGCAGAGATCTAAAACCTTTCTTATAAAAACATCCCTCGGCCTGACAAAATATTGCCGAAGAACACTAATACATCGGGTCATCGACATTCTTTTGTATAAAATTCAATTCACAGTCCTCGATCTGATTGAACGAGTACGATTTTTCTGGTCGCTCGTTCTGCAGCGAAACAGAGCACCGATTCGTCGCACCCTGAACACTACAGCTTCGGAGTTTCCGAGAAATTCTATTTTATTATTTTAGCTTTCTATCTTCCTCATCTTATAGATAGCAGTCGAAGTGACGTGCCAATTTGATTAATTAACACAAATTGATAATATTAAATCAAATACAACTCCTAAAATTGTAAAATTGTCGTTAAAATCACTTGGATAAAAATTTCAACAAGGACAAAGATAAAAATGGAATAAGGTTTCTAAATCGAGAGCTTACTTAACTTGGTATGATGAATGAATGACACTTGCAGGATGATGAATAGTCAAGTAGACAAATGATATGTAGGACACATCCTACCCTTCTTCGATTACAATAACCTTCTAAATTTTGCAGCTGATATGTATAGGCGATAATCGCAGTTTCTGTATGTCGCTAACACTGCTATATATAAGATTCCCTTTTCTCAAAGTGTTGTGTCATACGTGGAACGGTGACAGATTGGTTTTTAGAGTCATCGTGCGTCGGGCGAACGACTCTAAACATGAATTCAAGCTATGTTTGCAGACCCGAGTTGACCCTTCGGGCAGTTCTCATAATCGAAACCAAGTGAGAGTGGCTAAAAAATCCTTTCAGAATCAGTAAGAATACTTTGTACAAGATATTTAAGCAGAAGAGACAAGGGTTATCCCATATTTGCAGACATGGCTTTCATTGCTCAATACTGTCATGTATCTTAAGTCATTGTTCGGAATTTAAAACTGGTGATTTCTATACGTAGGCCCCAGAAATATAAAAACAGGTTGGTCTCGATTCTTGACTTATCCTTTCGAAGAGAGTGCATCAGCGCACATAACTAAGTCCCAAAATGTTGGGATTTTAGCTTGGTCCTGGTGATCGAGTGCTAGCTGTGCTTCAGTTGGCAAAAGAAAAAGGAATTTGGAGAGTGCTCTTGAAAGTTTTGAATTCAATAGGGCCAAAAGGTCGGAAGAGGTGGAGGAGGAGGTGGAGGAACTGTGGGGTAGAGGGCTGGGGTTGCAATCAGAAGACACGTGGGTGGAAGTGGAGGAGGCACGGGAGGCATGACCGGGGACAGTGTAATCGTCGTGGCAGGATGCAGGGCCGTGCTACTCGTCGGGGCACAGAGCTGGTGCAGAGCGAGAGGTGGGCGCTGACGTTGACGCTGACGCTGGCCCTGGGCCTCGCCGTTCTATTCAGAGTCTTGCTGCATTTTAACGTGACCATTTCCGGCGGAATTGCTAGACGCGCTACCACTGCTAGGTGGAAAACTCGTGGGGATGGTGCGTGAGGAAGAGAAACACAGCTTCATTATGTAGGGAAATTTGCCATCTGGAACAAAAATTCAAGGATACCTATGAGCTAAACATGACATCTTTTGAAATATACTATTGTACAATATATTAATTGAAAAACCTTTTACTTCCTAAAATTTAAACAACTCCTTATCTAAGGCTAATTAGCTTTCATTTTAAATAATAACTTAATCCAGCATTGCAGAACATTCAAATTGTTAAACTGTTTCGGCCAGAATACCAATGAAACCAAGGTAATGCTAAAAATTCATAAAATGTACCTGCTATGTTTGCGTCTTTTTTTTATAACTGAAATAGAATTCCGACAGTACGAATAAAATTACCATATTTTTACCAGCTTTAGTTTAGTTTAGAGTTTTTATTCCATTTCTTTCTAAATTGAATAAATGTTTTTCCTTTCAATCATTACATTTATTTGATTAAATGTAATGTTTCTATAGTAAATGAATGCAAGTATCGATGTTGTCTGTTTCCGATTTTAGACTCTGTGAGAACTAATGTAAATAATAGAAACTTACTACTATTCTCGAGGGCGGTGTGATTGCACTCCATTATGGCAGCTACCGCAACACCAACACTACTGAATTCAATAAGACCGGACGACGACCGTTCAGATTTCAGAGGAAATAACTTGACTGTTGTCGGTGCTTCGATGCCTCGTTCTACAAAGACGCGATTTACAGTCTCCTCGGTTAAATCAGGTGGGGTGTTAAAGAAGTGAACTATCTTCGATGGAGGCTGTATTCTGTTTTTGTTGGCCATCGCTGGATTGAGAAACCTGCACATGAAAAATCATAAAATTAATCCTCATAAATTCGAATAAAGCCCGGTGTACGTCTTTCATCATTTGCATGACAAATGCAACTTGTGAAACAATTCTATTCATCTTATAAACTATTCATATGGAACAGAGAGTGTATGGAATTTCATACACTTGCCTGTTATTCTTGCTGCCTGTGAAGTCTTTGAAACTGGCTGTCTTATCAGGTAAAATATAGGGGTTGGTGACATCTGAAAGGAAAGCTTGTTTCGAAAATCCAAGTTGTAACTTGCCATCTGTACCAATTGTCACATTGTTCAGATTTTGTAAACACCTTTCAACCGCTATACTATCTCCCATTTGAATCATCGCACAACCTTCCTTTGTTTTTAAGAATTTGACCTGAAACATAAAAAGGGAGGATCTCTACATTTCAATTTTCAATTCAGGCTTTCAACTTTATGAGATTTTTATTTCGAGAGCTGTTTATTTATCCGGGGTTTGTTACTTTCACGTGTTTAAAAGACCAATAAAGTAAGTAGTTTCCACTGGACTATAAATAAGAATTAGTAGAGGATAATATAGCTGACCACACCTTGTTTACGACTTTCCTAAGTCCAAATTAAGCTTCTTAATTGAAAAGAGTACGAATTTACATAACATTGCTATTAACTCAATTATATCTAATCTTTTTTATCATCTAAATCTAATTATTGTTGTTTGTCTGAAAGGTGTAATTTGGCGTAGCTGATGAAAGTGTAGTGGATCTTTACTTTCTAAATCCTTTTGAAGTGTCAGGGAACTTTTGGAAGTTACTCAGCAAATTAGTGAAACTATTAACACCTTAGAACAGAAAGAAAAATATTTTTGAAAAATACTCTGACTTCCAGGTTCTCCAGAGCCCATATAAAATCTCATTGCATTTCCAAGTTTTCCAAACTATCTATGAACCCTGATTATAGTTGATACCGATAGAATTATACTGGAATTGAATCTACATAGTCTGAAAAATCTTTTCAAGAATTTTGAAAATGAATTAGGTTTTTAGATAGAAAAGTGGATATAAAAGCTAAAGTACGTTTAGAAATACCTTTGTTACATTTCCATAAAGACAGAATAGATTGAAGAGCTTGTCGGTGTTGACTTTGTCTGGCTGTAAGCCGTAGACCATCATTACAGAACCTTGTGTACTTGTCGGTGGTGTTTGCCCCAAAGTCGGTACGTAACCAGGCCGAGGGGGTGTGGGATGTAACGGTTCTCGACCACCGAAATCACTTTTAATTCCATACCGTTCGACATACGGCTCTGCGTATGTGGTTGGCCCATTGAAAGTCTCTTCATAACGATCATGTCCTGCGCCTGGAGCAAAAGTTACTTGTGGTGTAGATCCTGCAACACGTAAACCTGAATTTAGAATTGATAAAAACTGAACTGTAGCTAAACAGTGTGGAACGATAGAGTCATTTTATCATTTTTAATTATATTTTGAAAAATCCTTATAATGATTTAGCATACTGATCAGTAAGCTTATAAAAACTTACAGATCAATAGATTGAACCTCAGTTAATAAATTATCAATTTAAATAGAGAAAACTGATTTTTCAGATAACTGATTAAGAGAATCATTGAAAATAAATTAGCAGTTGATTTATTTTCATCTAGTTAGTACTTTCTGTTTGTAGTCGAAAGGAGTTGTTTATGCTGAAAAGTGAATTCGCAACGAAAACAGCTCGTAGTTAATTTTTCATTCGTCACATTTCAAAACTGAAAACTTTTAATTAACTTAGCGAAAGCTTTCTTGCCTAAGGGAAAAGCTGAATTTCGTTGACGAGTCTGCAAAAATAATTGGCTATCAGTAAATGAAGAACTACGGATTGTTTATTGACTGAAATAATTACTCAAACAATTTTCAAATCATTTTTGAAGAAATTTACAAGCAGTTTTAAATCCACGTAGAAAGATTGTATTAATTTTTTTTCTTCCTTAAGGGTGTTGGAGCAAAGTTCTAATCTAAAAATTCGATTTCTTCATTTTACTCAACAAATATTAAATTTGAAATTTTTTTCCATTGTAGAATTCATCAATTTTTAACTAGAATTATGCGTACAGAGCAAGAAAATATATAATTCAAATATTTTTTAAGTAAAATGAAAATATTCAATTTTGACGTTAGATTTTGAATTCTTCGTTCTATGCAAAAAGCATCAAAATTAAATATTTTTTCGCTCTGTATACAGTCTTATATTTGAAAAAAGATTAGTGCTACAGAGCGAAAAAATATTTATCTATAATTTTCGTTGAGTAAAATGGAGAATGAAATTTTGAGCTTAACACTTGGGTCCAACACCTTTAATGAATAATTATTCTATATTTCTTTTCTAAATCAAACTGATATTGCTAAAAATTAGCATAACTTACCATAAGGTTGTGGCGCTGCTCCATACCTGGGTTCAGCCAAGAGAGGAGCTGGTCTTCCATTTCCCGTCGCATCGTTTTTGTGCGTACTCGATCCTGCAACAAAAAGCATTTTCCTACAATTATACCAGTGAAATGGCGTTTCCTAATTAGAAAAGTACACTTTTATGCTTATTTGCAGAAGCGGGTAACCCAGAAAATTGTATACAGAAAATACCTGGAGAATATCAAAAACTAGGTCAGTTTTTCAATACGTGTACATTTTATAAAATAGTTCGAATTTATCTTTCAATAAAATTTATTCCACGATTATATAGCTGAATCACAGAGAATAAAATTATTTAATTAGGGGCTTGATAATTCAAACAATTTAATCATAATAATTATACAATTATTGTCGACTTAAATGCTTTACTGGCAATAATTTCTATTTTGATATCTGGCATGAGTAATTTAATAGCAGTATGTTCATTTGGAGATAAATCTAATTATTTAATTCAGAATTAATAACTTGTTGAAAAATGCAAGAGAGAACTTTATCTACACAATTTTTTTTTATCTTTTCATTGGAAAAATGAAGAAAATTAGAAAATTAAGAAGTGGAAAGTTCTTTGGGTTCAAAAACCTTGTGTTCCCTAGCAGCGAAAATTTTCTGGCTGTCTGCCTGATCTCGAGGCTCGCGGTCATAAATACGTCGGATGGAGAATTGTGATTTCCGGAACGAATCCGTTTATCAATTACATGCAGCAATATAATGTCACTTGGTCATTCGAACAGTCAATTTCGTACTGTCCAAATTGGTCAACTCTCAGTGGTACTTTCGTAAATTTCAATCGTGCAAAATGCACGATATTTGAATTGCCCTGTAAAACGTTCAAGAGGAAAAAAAACTATCTAGTTCTCCATGATCAAATTTCAAGCCCTTGCAAATCCTATTTCTGAAACAAAACGAATAAAAATGTGGAGCCGAAGAATTTTTGAAAAAGGTGTTTTTAGATCAGTTTTTGATATATAACAATATAGAAGAAATTTGTTATTCCGAGGCAGAAAATAGAATTATGACCACTTACAGATGAGTCCTCATGAATGAACATTTGCGAATCAATATCGATTTTTCTCTTAAAGCGCTCTGGTGAAAATTGCCACTGCAGATTTGAAGAGTACGTGGCCAAGCATATTCGCCATTCATATGCTTCTGGTCTTCGCCCTTATGAATCAGAAATTGCAACTCAAGTGACGTCCTCAGAGCTTTTTTTATGTCAGGCATTATATTAGGTGAAAAAAAACTTTAAATTTTCAACTGAACTCTCATGAGGGCCACGGAGATGGTGATGGCTAGGACTCGGGCTGTATCGACCTTTAGAGTCTCCACGCAGACTACGACCGCGCACCCCATAGGCTATAGAGAGCACAACACTGGAGGACGTGTAGTTTCTGTATTTCCAAGTTTTAACCACAACAGACAATGCGTTTCACGTGAATACTCGAGAGTCGAAACAAATTTCAGTTTCAACTTTTTTTATATTATAGTTGGAATAAATTCTGCTTTAAATTCATTTCTTCCTAAGAGATATGCAATTTATTCGATATGGACAACTTGGGATGATTTCACACTCCCTAAATCTATTATAAAAACATAATCAGGGAATTGGAAATTCCCGGGTTTTTCCAGGTTTTCACATGGTCTTTTTCAGTCTTAACCCGGTCAAATTTTTTTCCTTAGACTAATTTATATAAAGTCTTTCAAAAGTCATTAAAATCTCTTAATTTTCCTAATATTCTTGGAAATTCCATGACAACATTTTAAATCCTTTAAAATTCTCAGAAACCTTACAAATTTCGAAATTCCTAGAAATTCCACGACAAGCAGACTTAAAATCTCTTAAAATCCAAGAAACCTTTCTAAATATTTTAAAATTTCACGAAAAACCTTCCAAATCGTTAAAAGTTTGAAAAAATCTCTTAAAATTCCCAGAAACTTCTTGAAGTTCTTTAAGATTCTACAATAACATTTAAAAACCCTTTAAATCCTTTAAAATCCATTAAAAGTGTTAGAAATCTCGTCAGATTCCATAAAATTCTTAAAAATTCCATAAAATTTTTAAAAAATCAGAAAACTTTCTTGAAATCCCTTAAAATTATTAGAAATCTCATAAAATTTCATAAAATCCTTATAAATGCTAATAAAGTCTTTTAAAAGTCATTAAAATCTCTTAATTCTCCTAAAATTCTTGGAAATTCCATGACAATATTTAAAATCCCTTAAAATTTTCAGAAACCTTTAAAATTTCGAAATTCCTCGAAATTCCAAGGCAAGACTTTCTCTAAATCTGAATTAGTGAAAAATTCTACTAATTGTTAGTCATTTTATGATTAAAACTTTAGTGAAAATTTCAAAACTACTAAATGAAATAATGAAATACAACTAATAATTAGTAAAAATTTTCACTAAAATAAATTAGTGACCGACTTTTCACTAATTCAGATTTAGAGAGCTTATAATCCCTTAAAATCCCAGAAACCTTTCTAAATCTCTTAAAATTTCATGAAAAACCTTTGAAATCGTTTAAAGTTGGAGAAAATCTCTTAAAATTCACTGAAACTTCTTGAAATTCTTTAAAATTCTGTGACAACAATTAAAATACCTTTTAATCCTTTAAAATACATTAAAAGTATTAGAAATCCTGAAATCCTTAAAAATTAGATAAAGTCTTTTAAAAATCAGAAAAATCTGTTGAAATTCCTTAAAATTATTTAAAATTTCATGAAATTCCACAAAATCTTTTAAAAATCATAAAAAATCTCTTGAGTTCTCTTAAAATTCCTCGAAGTTTCATGAGAACATTTAAAATCCCTTAAAATTCTCTAGAGTTCTTAAAAATCCTAAAAAAATTCTTTTGAAATTCCGCTCTAAAAAGTTGATGTAACGAAATTTCTTTAAAATCTCGTATACATTGTTGTTCGAAACCTACTCTCCAAATTTGAACCAGCGAAATTCCCCTGGTTCAGATTAAAAGAATGATTAACTTTTGAATGACTTGAAGTTATGAGAAGTAAAAAAATAATTGTGTTGGTTTGCTAATAGAATAAAAAAAAGATAAAGTAGAAAAACGTCGATTTTTCAATAAAATACAAAAAATTCCTGGTCCTAAATGAAATTCCCGGGTTTTCCTGGTTAAATAAAATTCCCGGGTTTTTCCCGGTTTCCCGGTCAGCTAGACACTCTGGAAATCTATCATAAAAGCATAATTGTAAAAAATGATAGCAATTTTTTTTTGTCGAATCTGTAATCGTTTCATTATCCACAAGATGAGATTCAATAAACTGCTCTCAGGATCCAAATCAAAGCAAAGCAATCTTGACCTGGTACCTTTGATTCGAAACAGACTCTATTTTCCTAAAAGTGCTTGATTTTTTCCAGCGATATAAAAACGAGAAAATCTTTCTGCCTGACTACTATCATTGCACTTCAACTGATCAACAAGACTCTCTCTTGAGCTTCCTAATAGAACTTTCTCAGAAACTCTTTGAATCAATTTATAAGACGAGGACAAAGAAGTTTCTTGATCAATCTTCTTGTAAAAGGGAGGAAAAAAAGGATGAGGAAGAAACCTAATAAATTATTACTCTTACCTAAAAGATTAGGTGAAATTAGTTCCTTAAAAGCCCTAGATGCATTGCAAGAGAAAAAATAAATGAGTATAAAATCAGAAAAGTTGTAAGGTTGCGATTTAAAAGGTCGCAACTGACAACCACATATGCAGCCTTGAAATTATTGCCAAGTAAATGTTAAAGGGAAATATTCCAACAGGGAATGAGCAATACTAGAATAATTAATAGAGAACGGGCTTGAGGGCGCATTTACCGGCTGTAGCAGAATCTGATTCAA
Source organism: Synergus itoensis (assembly GCA_904066005.1). Taxonomy (NCBI): domain Eukaryota; kingdom Metazoa; phylum Arthropoda; class Insecta; order Hymenoptera; family Cynipidae; genus Synergus; species Synergus itoensis. The sequence continues at coordinate 913,090 of CAJFCP010000129.1, read as the reverse complement.
TTCTGGGTGAAACAATAATACAGACGCGGCATATCCGTTAATACATCATTCCCTTTGACGCCCAGCATGAAAGCTTTGTGCGAAATACAGGTTAATCCAAATTTGATGCAGTGCATCTTTGATCATCATCCTTTGCCTTCTAGAAACCAACCTGGGAAAAGGTCTTTTGTTTTAACTTGAAAGGAAAATTTTGACTGATAAGATAAAGAACAAGGCAGGCATTGAAAATATTATATGCTGAGCCTGAGCACTATAGCCTTTATTCTATATTTTTATTCTCTCTTAAAATTCACACTTAAAATTCAAAAAAACGTGTAAAATTTCAAAATACTTAAGCACTATAATTTTAATTATAATTTTCAATGTTTTCTCAAATTTTTTCAAGGGGAAAGATAAAATCTGACATTTTATGAATTTGTACTCGTAAAAATTAATAATTCCACGTCCGATCCCAAGAGACGGAAACATTTATTATTTTCTTAGCGTGACTCTATTTTGCTTACAAGTTTACATTTGCGATTCAAATATTATAGAGCATATTCACGATAAAACTTTTTTTAGATTATTGAAGAAAATCTGCCAAGAACATGAGACTAAAGAGCGGCATGTTCTGGATGGAATAAATTATAAAAATCAGATTTCTGGGCATGAAAGGTTCAAAAAGAGGAACAACAAGAGTTGGAGGAGTTGAATTAAATCATTTTTAGCTGAATGCTTTTAACAAGTTACTTAATTCGATTATAATTAGTGAATGTGTAATTGAGTAAATTGATTTACGCTGAAAGTAACGAGGATTTCTGCTCGAAATTTGCTTTAGGAGTTGCTTCTCACGAAACGTTAATTATTACACGTTCGTTACAGAAACTAATATCACGTGTCAGAGGTTCTTCGCTTTACGGCTTTCTCGAATCACTTTCTTATTATAGAAATTATTTTCTCCAGAATGATTAACAAAGTTTCTTATAATTTTTCTAATTTTTCAATATATATATAATTATTGAAGTAGAGGTTGAAGTTGGCCGTACAGGATTATAAAAATGTAATAAAGAAGCTTTGAAGATACTTTAAAATTAAAATTGATGTTTTTTCCAAGAAATGAAGTCTTGGGATTTTAAAGTAAATCTGCGCTACGTAATAAGAAACCGATTTACAGGTCTTCTTCGTACCCACCCTAAGAAAAATATTACTTTTTTTTTATAGAGCAACTGCGACGTAACCGTTAGTTGGCAATTTCAGGTTTACTTAGAAATTGATTTAATCGATTGGCAACGGTGAACAAGGGCAATTAGACCAGAAAATTAAAAACTTGAACTACTTTTTCAAATTGTTAAAATGGAAACTACAGAAAAGTCTAAAAAAGAAAATCTCTAAAAATTCCTAGAGATCTCTTGAAGTTTCTTTACATTTAAAATCTCCTAAAATCATTAGAAAACATTAGAATAATCGCTTGAAAATACTTAAAAATTCAGAAAAAACTTCAAAATCATTAATCTCTTAAAATCTATGTTAAAATTCTTTAAAATCTCTAAAAATTCCAAGAAACCTTTGAAAACCTTTGAAATTTCTTTAAATTTTCAGAAACTTCTTGAAATTCTTTCAACTTCTAATAACAATTAAAATCCCTTTTATATCCTTTAAAACCCATTCAAAGTATTAGAAATGTCTTCAAATTACGTGAAATCCCTTAAAATTCCACAAAAATTTTCAAAACATAAATCATTTGAAATCCACGTTAAAATTCATGAAAATCTCTCAAAATTCCTAGAATTTTTAGATTAGAAATCTCGTCAAATTCCATGAAAATCCTTAACAATTCTACAAAATCATTTGAAAATTAGAAAAATCTCTTGAAATTTTTTAAAATTATTAGAAATCTCATAAAAATCCATCAAATCCATAAAAATTCCATAATATCCTTTAAAAATCGACTTTTTTGAAAGCCCTTCAAAAATATACAGCCTTTGAAATCCTTTTAAATTCTACTAAATCTTTTAAAAATTGTAAAAATCTTTTGAAATCTCTCCATAAAATTCCATGACAAACTTTAAAATCTCTTAAAATTACCAGAAAATTTTTGAAATTTTACTGGAACATTTAAAATCCCTTTATGTCTTTAAAATCTCTTAAAACTATTAGAAATCTTATCAAATTCCATGAAAACTTTTAAAATTCTCACAAAATCTTTTAGGGATCAAAAAAATCTTTTGAAATCACTTAAAATTATTAGAAATCTCATAAAATTTCTTAAAATCCCATACAATTCTTACAAATCTTTTGAAATCCCTTAAAATTTCACGAAAATCTTTCAAATCGCTTAAATTCATTGAAATCTTTAAAAATTTTTAGAAATCTCTTAACATTCCTCAAAATTTCAAAACATTTAGAAACCCTCAGAATTCTTAATTTCTCTTGAAATTGCATGAATTCCTTTATAATTTCACGAAATGTCTTAAAATTCCATAAAATTCTATGAAATCTTTTTAAAATTCTAAAAATCTCTTGAATTTCGTAAAAGTCACTTAAAAATTGTCAAATTCACTTAAAATTCCTAGAAACTTCTTAAAATTCCTCTCTAAAAAAGTTTTTCCTCTCTAAAAATGTTTCGAAAATCTCAAATAGATTATAGTTTCAAATCTGATATTGATATTTAATTGTGGTTTTGTTTTCTAAAAAAAATACAGCACTTACATTTTTATAGTATTATTTGAAAACCCGGTTAATTAATTATTAAATTAATTTACTAATTAGTCATAATAAATTAGTTAATTGTTTATTTTTAATATTATCATAAAACTGCTTTTCTAAACCAAAATTTTCGATGTATTTAGAGTTTAGACTCGTGATAAAAACGTTGAATAATTTTTATTCAAATAATTTTAAAAGAAAGAGTCTAAAACGAGTTGAGAAATTCTACATATTAAATAAAGGATTCATATTTGACAGAATATCAATGCTTCAAAGCATTTTCTATTTTTACCTGCAATAATCTGGACGCAGTAAATCCTCTGAAAATGTATAGATATTAAAGTCGAATGAATTTTAGCAATTATTTGATTTCAACTTGAAAATAATAATCCTTGTCAATCTGTCTGACTGAAAATAATTTTCAATAAATTTAAAAATCTATATTCCTACAATAGAATCGAGTTTAATACTACTTGGAAGCGCTATAATACATATGGGCCATTCTATACAAAATTTACAATTAAACATTTTTTTCGCACGAAATATTTTTTTTGTGTTTTTTGGTCGAAAATATTGTACACGTATTTTTTTATTTCGACATGATATTTAAAATTTCCGAGTTGTGAATTTTCGAACTTTTAACGCTCGAAAAATGTACCTCTAAATATTTGCGTATAAGAAAAAAAGTATTCTATTAAAAAAATAAGTGGCTGCAGTAAAATTTAGGATTTTCTCTCGGCTTTTCAATAAGCATTACAAGAATTTCAATTGATCAATTGTTTATAAAAATATGGCCTATTTTTATAAAGAAATACAAGTACGATCTCACGTAGTCCGAGCGCGAGAGCTAAAGTTCAAAAATTTATTACAGACACAATTTTCAACGGTCCATTCCCAAATTTTGGGAGTAGTGATTAAAGTGTCTGAAGTACGTTTTTCAATAAAAAAAAAAATAAAAAAAATAGTCCCAAAGTTTTAAAAAAAAAGATTTGTTTATAAAAATAGGTCATATTTTTATTAACAATTGGTCGAATGAATTTCTTGTAATGCTTATTGAAAAGCCGTTAAAAGTTTGAAAATTCACAACTCGGAAATTTTAAATATCACGTCAAAATAAAAAGATACGTGTACAATATTTTCGACCAAAAAACACAAAAAAAAATATTTCGCGCGAAAAAAGTTTGTGAATGTAAATTTTGTATGGAATGGCCCATATATAAATTCAAAATGGTGAACTCTAAATTCTAAATTCCCAATAGTTTAAAATCCTCTCCCGAGGGATCTGATAATGACTCTGAGAGGATTAGGCTGACGCAGAGGCTATCCTGGAATCAAGAGCTGATAAATATCGGATTCAGGACGCTTACCACGCAATAATGCAAGATCTAGGGTCGTGGCACAAGTTAACAGTTAAACACGTTGCTTTACTGACCGTTAATTATCAAGTTTATAGGAGGACCATAGGGCTACAAAGTGGAAACGATTGATCATTCACACAGAGATCGATCAGTTTGATATATCGGCAATTAAAGTGATTTGGTGAAATAATTGCACCCGGGGGAGACAAACAGTTGGATCAATTGTAGCACATACTGAGTACTGACTTACCGTTCGGTGTCGAGTTCAACAATAACGGAGAATTTCGTTCAGACCAGTTCAGACCAATCTCTCCAGGCAGGACTAGTCGTAGACCTGCCTAAGCCTCACTCACCGGCCCTGACTTGTCCATGTGAATCCATCATCAGATCATCATCTCAAGTCAACAACGAGAAGGCTGCATCTGCACACAGACAAACATTCCAACATAACACCTCTTTCCTCGCATTTCCGGCTTTTGCCTCTGGTTTATTATCCGCGTTGTGGTTTTCTTCGATTGGAGAGAGTTAGCCTTGATTTTTTTTGTGGTGTGGATAAGCGAGAGGAGATTAACTAGCCGTGTGCCTATCTTTATTATTTCTGTATTTCTGATTTCTGTATTTCTGATTTCTGTATTTCTGATTTCTGTATTTCTGATTTCTAGATTTTGAATGTTTCTTTTTTGTATATATATTTTTTTGTATATTTCTTCAAGTTTGCCGGAACTCGATTTGGCAAAGTAGGCGGTGGCAGTGGTCGATTGAATGTTTGTCTGTGAGTGCACTGGTAGCCCTTGAAATGGCGCATTTTTTTTTGTGGTGAAGATTTACTGGATTTGACCAGAAATATTGGTTTCTCTGGGTCGTGCGCAATTTTTTCGTTTCATGGTTGGTCGATGGTTGGTGGGTGGAGGGTCCGGCAGGTCTACGGCGTATGTGTGACGTATGTGAACAGAATATCTTGTGGAAGATGTGCATTTCGATTGGTTCGATTGATCTCGTTAATAATAATGTCTGTCTTTCTATATGCATTCCGAATTTCCCCTTCGGCGATTGAGTTATTTTTTCGAGATGCGTGATACCTCGGAATTGGTAAAATTAAGTCGAGAGAGAAGAGCAGGTGGAGAGAGAAGAGGAGAATCGAGATATTTCCAGGGTGCGAGTTGTTAATGTCAATGCAATTGGTTCGAGAAAATCACTTTTCTCGTGACTTTCAGCTGGAACTGACATAATCCCTACAAAGCGGGAGGAAAGAGCGATGATTGATCTGTTATCGAGAAGTTCTATATGAAACTCCATTAGAAGGACACCTCTTCTTCGTTCAGTGGCTCTTCTTGAGTGCTGAGTGCTGACACAGCACCTGAGGAACTGAGTCCAAGCTAATCACTAAAATTACTCGTTAGAGGAAATGAACGAAAAATAATTTTCTAAAGAAGATTCATCTACAGGATATTAAATCACTTTGAAGAACTCAAACTCAATTTCTATTCTGATCGGTATCTCATTTCAATTAACTATGATCTCAAATAAGAATCACTAGTCACTACAAATTATCCATTTTCAATCAATTCCATTTCTCAGATATTCAAAAGGAATTAAACGAAAATTAAAAAAAAAAATAATAATAAAAAACTATTTTTTATTGGAACGATTTTAAAGTTTTGACCAAATTAAGTTCTAAGGCCTCACTTTATCTCGACTTTTGTTTATATTTGTACTATTGAAACGAAATATCGAAGAACGGAATTGAAGAAGAAAATGATTTCTCTGAAAGAGAAGAATGAAAATTCGAATCAAGGAGGAAAGAAAATTCAGTTCAGATTTTTGTGTTTGAGAAACAACGCTTGATTTTTCGTGACCTTTTGACGAAAGATCGACCGAAAAGAACATCGAGAATTTCTTCCTTTTACAGAACTGTCAAGAAAAGTTTCTCAAACTTGTTCGATCTTTCTACAAAGTACCATGCTTCCTTCTGAAATGAAACGAATAGTATGGATGAAAATTTGAAAAAGTCTTGGAAAAATATGTTTCCCTTGATTTCTTTATGACTTTTTAATTTAATTTTCAAAATGAGAATGAAATGTAAGAGTTAGGTATAATGTATAAAATGGAAAATAAAAATGCTTTTATATCGTCCATAATCAGGGTGTCTATAGTGATCAGGGAATTGTAAATTCCCTTTTTGTGATTTTTGAAAAAAAATTTTCTTTTTTAAATTTTGTAAAGTAGAAATCCTATCTTAAAAAAGTGGTGTAAAAAAAAATCCATGACAGCATTTAAAATCCCTTAAAATTCTCAAAAACCTTTTGAAATTTCTAAATTCCTCGAAATTCCACGACAAGACTTAAAATTCCTTAAAATTCCAGGAACCTTTCTAAATCTCTTAAAATTTCACGAAAAACCTTCGAAATCTCTTAAAATTTCCAGAAACTTCTTGAAATTCTTTAAGATTCTACAATAACATTTAAAAACCCTTTAAATCCTTTAAAATCCATTATAAGTATTAGAAATCTCGTCAGATTTCATAAAATTCTTAAAAATTCCATAAAATCTTTTAAAAATCAGAAAAGTTTCTTGAAATCCTTTAAAATTATTAGAAATCTTATAAAATCCTTACAAATGCCAATAAAGTCTTTTAAAAGTCATTAAAATCTCCTAATTCTCCTAAAATTCTTGGAAACTCCATGACAAAATTTAAAATCCCTTAAAATTCTCAGAAACCTTTAAAATTTTGAAATTCCTCGACATTCCACAAGACTTAAAATCCCTTAAAATCCAAGAAACCTTTTTAAATTTCTTAAAATTTCACGAAAAACCTTCGAAATCTCTTAAAGTTTGAGAAAATCTCTTAAAATTCCCAGAAACTTTTGAAATTTTTCAAAATTCTATGATAACAATTAAAAACCCTTTAAATCCTCTAAAATCCATTAAAAGTATTATAAATCTCGTTAGATTCCATAAAATTCTTAAAAATTCCATAAAATCTTTTAAAAATCAGAAAACTTTCTTGAAATCCCTTAAAATTGTTAGAAATCTCATAAAATTTCATAAAATCCTTAAAAGTCATTAAAATCCCTAAAAATTCTCAGAAACCTTTCTAAATCTCTTAAAATTCCCAGGAACTTCTTAAAATTTTTCAAAATTCTATGATAACAATTAAAATACCTTTTTATCCTTTAAAATACATTAAAAGTATTAGAAATATCATTAAATTCCAAGAAATCCTTAAAAATTACATAAAATCTTTTAAAAATCAGAAAAATCTGTTGAAATTCTTTAAAATTATTAAAAATCTGATAAAATTGCACAAAATCTTTTAAAAATCATAAAAAATCTCTTGAGTTCTCTTAAAATTCCTCAAAGTTTCATGAAAACATTTACAATACCTTAAAATTCCCTAGAGATCTTAAAAACCTTTTAAAATTTTATGAGTTCTGTTAAAATTCCGCGAAATATCCGAAAATTCCTTAAAATACTGCGAAATCTTTTAAAAATCCTAAAAAATCCTTTTAAAATTCCGCTCTAAAAAGGTGATGTAACGCAATTTCTTTAAAATTTCGTATACATTGTTGTTCGAAACCTACTCTCTAAATTTGAATCAGCGGAATTCCGATGGTTCAGATTATGAGAATGATTAACAGTTGAATGACTTGAAGTTATAAGAAGTAAAAAAAAATAATCGTGCGCGTATTGGTTTGCTAGTCGAATAAAAAAAGGTAAAGTAGAAAAACGTCGATTTTCCAATAAAATACAAAAAATTCCTGGTCCTAAATGAAATTCTCGGGTTTTTCCCGGTTTCCCGGTCCACTAGACACCCTGATAGTACAAATGAGAAAATTTCATTCCAAATATTACGAAATTGAAGATGGCCAGATTGTCAGATGGACCGACAAGCAATCCTGTGACATTATACTCACCTAAATCTGCAAATTTACTGAAATAGCAAACAGTTCTAATTGAACTCACACAGAATAGAAAAAAGAAAAACTTGCGAAAAGGTGCAACACTATTTGAATCAGTGGAGATATGATTTCTTTCTGTAATGCATAAAAAGCACGCAGTACATTTTCACTTTCATTTTGTCAAATGAAAAAGAAAGAAAAAAGATATTTTTCAGTCTGTGTGAGTTATTGAATGCGAGGGGTGATATTCTGTTCATCGCATATCACAGGAAGAAACATTATAAGAGGTAGAAACATTATAAGGAAGCAACTAAATGGAACCACGCATCTCAGAACTTGGAAGTTAGGATGATTTTCGAATTAATCCGTTGCTCGGTCGATGGTGATTGCTTTGATCTTGAGGGCGGCGAGTTAATTTCAGTGGATCTTGTGTGCATCTCCTCTGACTGTTGTATGATTCTTGTCTGATAGATTATTGCTGTTGTGTGATTAATTCGGTGCTCATGTTCTTCCCTGTATAAATATGCCTATTCAATTGTATGTTGTTGTCTGATCCTTCGCTGAGTGTAGAACGTTTGATTCCATTGTGTTCATACTGTACACACTGACTGTGTTCAGTTGTATACTATATCAATGAACATTGTACATATGGTTATCCATCGAGTATCTCGCAATGTGTGGTCACGGTGGTTATAATTGGCGGTAACTGGACATACACAATCTCACTAGCATTAAATATGTATTTTATTATAATTTTACGAAAGCTAACAAGATGTGAAATTAAATAACTAGATTGCATATGATCAGCGTGTCAAATATAAACGAAATCTGATAAAGAAGGGAAAGTTCAATGGGATAAGTTCAAGTTACACAAGGATCCATTATATAACTAATCCTTGTATTTTTTTATACGCACATGTGCGTAATGGAAGATTTTCTTTTCAATGGTCTTTATGTGCACATAAAGACCATTGAAAAGAAAATCTTCTCAATGAAATTTCGACTTAAAAATATAACAATTCACAGTCGGGGTTTGTAATAGACGAAGGGGATAAATCTGAGTGTTCACAAGAAGGAAACTTTTTATGGAGAGGAGTGGAAATAAAAAAAGCAAGCTTGATTATGCAAAGCACTGATGTGAGGGGGTAATTAGGGAATTAGAATATTTACGAGCTGAGGTCATTATAAAAAAATGTGTCAAAAAAATGTGCAATTATGTAAAAAATTCTGAGTGAATATCTTAAGGAAACTCTTCAATCTGCTGATGGCCTCAGCAAAGTTATATAAAGTTTCTGGAGTTACTAAAAAATATTAGTTATTTGTTATGTACATTTTTGATCATGAATTTTATTTTCACAAGGAAGAAAGGTAGTTAAAACTTTTTCAATTCTTAAAAAAAATAAACCTATTCATTTGATTAACACCACATGGAGAAATTCAAATGTCTCGAGAAATTTACAAAGAAAACACATCAGAGTTAAAGTGTTTGGCAAGTGGACTGGAATTAATTCGTGAATCGAAGAATTGATGGACAAGCGGTTACCACGAGTACGTTGCCGAGGTGATTTTGTCCCGTAAAGGTAACAGCTCCACTTAATTCAGCCAGCTATTACGTGATTGTCTCTGGTCCTAATCGATACTCTCCCCTCTCTTATAACAAGAACTGAAAGGCAGTCTAAGATCAAAGTGATTTATCGTGTTGGCAAAACCCCAATCAAATTTAAATTCAACCCCGGTCTGCGATTGACATTGAATTTTAAACACAAAACTTAATATATATATTTAAAAATAACTTGTGATTGATTTCTATCCTACCATTAATTTTTTCAGGCAAAAAGAAAATGACCTTCAACGACCCTTTAATAATTGTGCCCTTTAAGAAAATCTGAGAAAGCCGAATCATTTCCCAATTCCGGTTAACGAGGGAAATATGTTCAGTAGATAGGGGCTTTTCAAAATCAAGTGGCGGATTAATAACGCTCACGAGTGTCGTATAATTCGCGTCTATCATAATCATGAATGTTATAAGAGACCGAGCCAAGCGAGCTTGGTCCAACTAGAATTTCACTGCTAACCTTGATTTCCACTCGTATTACTCCCTTTTATTACAGAAAAAAGCCTTTCAGCTGAAAATGCTGATTTAAAGGAGATAGAAGGGAATGATACGAGAAGACGGTCTGTGTTATATTCTCACATCTCTTTTTTTCTACCAATTTTGTAAAAGATTGCTTTCATACGATGTATCTTGTTATTGGAATAATTCCTGGTAGTTAAATTGCAAAAGAAAATATGAAAAAAGAATAAGCAAATCAATATCTTTTCATATATTAGTATAGAGATCAAATTCAGAGGCAAAAAATATATTTGAAATTGGCAAAGGCGGTGTAAATCTCTATATCATGGGTTCTGCTATATTTTCCGATAACGAGCTGTTACAGCCGAGAAAGAAAAGATTGATTAAAAATAGAAAAAGGAGTTACGTCAATGGCAAAACAGGAGCAAATCTAAAGAGCTATCGACACATCGAACTCTACAGAAATCGCGATGTTTTCAACACAATACACAAAGAGAGAAACGGCTAGAGAAATGGTGGCTTTCAATTACCGGCTTCAGTTGCATCCAACGAATGTTTTGTGGGTTTTGACGGTACTAAATTGCCGCCAGTCGCGGTTCGATTTCCTAGGTACAATTTCCTTTACCCGCGTATCTGCAGATGCGTCAAGATGACATTTCTATTCCGTTAGAGGTAATGAAGATTGGGGTATACGGTATATATATTTTTCAGAAGTGGTTCTCATCTTAGAAATCAGATAATTCAAGGCCAAAGGAAACTTTGTAAAATGTGTTCAGTGCTTCAGAGGCAGGGTGTATAGTACAAAATCTTTTAAAAAAGATAAATTTTTTTTAAATCCCTAGACAAATTCGTGAAAACCTCTTAAAATACCCAAAAACTTCTTGAAATTCTTTAAAAATCTATACAATAACATTTAAAAACCCATTAAATCCTTTAAAATACATTAAAAGTATTAGAAATCTTTTAAAAATCAGAAAACTTTCTTGAAATTCCTTAAAATTATTAGAAATTTCATAAAATTTCATAAAATCCTTACAAATGCCAATTAAGTCTTTTAAAAGTCATTAAAATCTCGTAATTCTCCTAAAATTCTTGAAAATTCCATGACAACATTTAAAATCTCTTAAAATTCTGAGAAATCTTTAAAATTTCGAAATTCCTCAAAATTCCACGTCAATACTTAAAGTTCCTTAAAATCTCAAAAATTTCACGAAAAACCTTCGAAATCTTTTAAAATTTTGAAAAAATCTCTTAAAATACCCAGAAGCTTCTTGAAATTTTTTATTATTCTACAATAACATTTAAAACCCTTTAAATCCTCTAAAATCCATTAAAAGTATTAGAAATCTCGTCAGATTCCATAAAATTCTTAAAAATTCCATAAAATCTTTTAAAAATCAGAAAACTTTCTTGAAATCCCTTAAAATTGTTAGAAATCTGATAAAATTTCATAAAATCCTTACAAATGCCAATAGAATCTTTTAAAAGTCATTAAAATCGCTAAAAATTCTCAGAAACCTTTCTAAATCTCTTAAAATTCCCAGAAACTTCTTGAAATTTTTCAAAATTCTATGATAACAATTAAAATACCTTTTTATCCTTTAAAATTCATTAAAAGTATTAGAAATATCATTAAATTCCATGAAATCCTTAAAAATTACATAAAATCTGTTAAAAATCAGAAAAATCTGTTGAAATTCCTTAAAATTATTAAAAATCTCATGAAATTTCACAAAATCTTTTAAAAATCATAAAAAATCTCTTGAGTTCTCTTAAAATTCCTCGAAGTTTCATGAAAACATTTAAGATCCCTTAAAATTCCCTAGAGTGCTTAAAAATCTTAAAATTTTATGAATTCCTTTCAAATTACGCGAAATTCCACGACAAGACTTATAATCTTTTAAAATCCCAAAAATTTTTCTAAATCTCTTAAAATTTAACGAAAAATTTTCGAAATCTTTTAAAGTTTGTGAAAATCCCTTAAAATTCTCAGAAACTTTTTGAAATTCTTTGAAATTCTATGATAACAATTAAAATGCATTTTTATCCTTTAAAATACATTAAAAGTAATAGAAATATTATTAAATTCCATTAAACTCCATGAAATCCTTAAAAATTACATAAAATCTTTTAAAAATCAGAAAAATCTGTTGATATTCCTTAAAATTATTAAAAATCTCATGAAATTCCACAAAATCTTTTAAAAATCAGAAAAAAATCTCTTGAGTTCTCTTAAAATGCCTCGAAGTTTCATGAAAATATTTAAAATCCCTTAAAATTCCCTAGAACTTAAAAATGTTTTAAAATTCCGCGAAATATCCGGAAATTCCTTAAAATGCTGCGAAATCTTTTAAAAATTCCAAAAAATCCTTTTAAAATTCCGCTGGTTCAGATTAAAAGAATGATTAACTTTTGAATGACTTGAAGTTATAAGAAGTAAAAAAAATAATTGTGTTGGTTTGCTAATAGAATAAAAAGAAGATAAAGTAGAAAAACGTCGATTTTTCAATAAAATATAAAAAATTCCTCGTCCTAAATGAAATTCCCGGGTTTTTCCCCGTTTTCCGATCCACTAGATACCCTGAGAGTAGCTTGAAGCCTAAGTTATTATTTCCATCAGAGCAGAAAGTTTAGCGGACAAGAACTCTTAGTAACACTTTTTCAAATATTTATAAGTTGAAATAACCTAAATTTTTTTCCTATAGAGAAAAAAAATAGAGAGAGAGGAGAACAGAGCAATTTAGAAATGAAATTTTTTTATTTTTGTCCAGGATATTTCGCAATTCGAAATAGGGTCAGCTAAACTAGGGATGTAGAGTTGGTATCAAGGGAAAAACGTGATAAAATACGATACTCTTTCGCTCTCATAGTGAAACGTAATCCTGTGCAATCTCACGACGAGAGAGCCACCGAAAGCTCATGTATCTTGTATAGCACGCGCGATCTACTGCGTTGTCATGGAGATCAGTGTTCATTTATACAGACTATTAAAGCAGGCACATAGATAAAAAAATATCGCTAAAAAATATCCCTAAAAGAATATTAACATTTACAAAAGGTTATTTAAGAATCCCATTATAATTCTTCAGACTCTTTCTATATTCAAAAAAGGAAAATCAAACCTCTATTTAATCAACTGACAGAAGGTAGAAATGCAAATGAAGATTGAAGAATTTAGTGACTCTGAACTATCAAACTGCCTACAATGATTCGTTCCGACGAGAATATTTGCAAATCTGGAAAAACTAAAACTCAGACTGTTTAATCTGCACTTGTGGGTTTTTGTAATTTTACCCAAGAGGAAGTGTTGAATGAAGAACGAAGTAAAAGCCCTCGACCCTTTAAGGATGGACTAATGAAATCTCTAGAACAAGATTGCTGCTCCCTAGTACTTGACCGAACCAATGTATTATTTACACCAATTTATTTTGTCCCGACCTTTCATTTTTGTGTATATTGAGAGCTGAAAGATAACAAAAATGTCCATTAGGCTAAAAAAGTAAGTTCGAAGTCTGTAAGTATATATTATTGTAGCAATTAATAACATGAACTCATTTCACTTGGATCATCTCTAATATTAGTTTTGGCTCGCATTCTCATTGCTTACCGCAAACTATCCAAATTCCCTAATTTTGTAGTTAATACTCCATGGAATTTCCTTCAGGATATGGACACGGAAAATAGAACCTGTGGTAACCGAAGCGCAATTATCGACAAGCGGTATCCCATGCTTCTTGTTGCTTAGCTACGAGCAAAGTACAGGTAATGCAATTTTGGTGTACCGAAAAGTTTGTGTACAGACAATATGTACAAACCATTTAACATTCGTAAATTAAGATTTGAAGACAAAAGAGAAAATTTCCAATCAATATTTCAAGAATAAAAATTGATTTTTCAATTTTAAGTTAATGTTAATGTCCTGAACTCCATTTTTCACATATGGGAAAAATGAATAGCTCACAGAAGTATTTTTAAGCGAAGAATTAAGGAAAATATTTTCGTTTCAAATAAATCTCATTCGTTCGAGCTAAATGATATCTTCTTAAGTGAACTCTGGGTAAAAATTACGTCCATCATTGACTTTTACTGGGTTTTAAAATCAAGAAAGTAAGAAACCTAGTTTTCTTCCGTCTACGATTTTCCAAGCGACCTATAAACTAAAATCCCTTGCGACGTGCAATGCCATTAAAAACCGAGAAAGGAATAAAATATATCACCTATCTAAGAGTGATTTCAGGCGAAGGATTCCAGCTAAAATAGACCAATTTGCGTAACTTTGCAAACGTGTAGATTTTTCCTTTCAGCTGAAACCAATATCTGACAAAACTGTCGTTTTCATCCCTCTCGAGAAAAATAAGGAATTTTTGTAAGAAAAGACTTACAATCTTTTCAATTTCAAAAATGAATTGATGAAATTCGAGATAAATTTTTCAAGCATCTCAAGATATGGTAAGAATACAGGTGAAGTGATTTCTCAGCCAATCGCTAATTTCTCGTAAATTTCTAATGCATCCCAGACGAGAGGAAAAGACAGAGAGTGAGTATAAGGAGAATTGCGTGGGTTTTACAGTTGGTGATGCGAAAACTACGGATGCCAAGATGGAGCCCTCGATGTGAGTGACTGGTCTGGCTGACGTAAATCTACCGTGAAGTAGCCACTCCTACTCGAGAATCCAAATTCCCGAATTTAAAGCGTACTGGAACCCTAGATCTAGGCGAAGAAAAAAGAGAGCAAGTAGATTTGTGCACAAGACCGAAATACCATTTCCATTGTTTTAATGCCACCCGCTCACTAGTTCATTTGTCCGCTGACAAATTAATTAACAGCTTGTGACCACAATACAAGATCTTTGTCCGTCGCATGATTGAAAAGTTCTGAACGTTCAAATGAACGAATTTTTGTATTGATTGTATTTGTAACTATAAAAAGTTTTTAAATATTGATTCATTTACATTGAAAATAATAAAAAATGAAATAAACTTGTAATTCTGATTGTTATTCTTAGTTGGCACAATATTTCTGGATAAAATATAATTTGAAAAAAATATTTCGTTCATTTGAACGTTCACAACTTTATTCACATGTCCGTCGCTGAAAAATTAGAGGAATCAACGGTTTCTCGAGACTGAAGACACGAATACTGCATGTCATTAGTCTTTCTTGGGAAATCCTTGCATGGTGCATTGACAGGGTGGCCACAAGATTCAATTTTTTCATTTTCCTGACATTGAAATTTTTCAAAAATTTCGTATAATATCAATTTAAGTTTTTTGAAATTTAAAATCACTTCAAAACACTTAAAATTCCTAAAAATCTCTCAAGTTTACGACAATCTTGGAAATCTCTTAATATTCATTGAAATTTCTTGAAATTCCTAGAGATACCTTAAAATTCGATAAAATCCCTTCAAATTTGTTAATATTTCATAAAAACCTTTAAATTTTCACTAATTGTTTTAAAATTCCTCAAAATCATTTCAAGTCCTTTAAATTCCTCAAAAAACTTCAAAATCTTTTAAAGTTCCTAAAAATCTCTTAAAATTTCCTACAACCCTTCAAAATTCCACAAAATCTTTTAAAAATTCCTTAAAATTCACTGAAATCTTTTGGAATTCCTAGAAACATCTTAAAGTTCCTTAAAATTTCACTATAATATTTAAAATCCTGTAAAATGTGATCAATTCTTTAAAATATATTAAAATTCTATGAAACCCTCTACAATTTCACAAAATCTTTTACTAATCATAAAAATCTCGTGAAATCCTTTAAAATTCAATAAGGAACTTTGAAATGCCCTAAAATAAATTAAAATCTCTAAATAAAAATTCTTGGAAACAAAAACCTCACAAAATTCTTCAAAAATCAAAAATAATTTTTGAAACTTTTTCTTAATTCCACGAGGAATATTTAAATTCTTTAAAATCATTTTTAAAATGTCAAAATTTCTTTAAATTTTTACAAGCTTCTTAAAATTCTTTACAATTCCACGAAAAACTTCAAAATCTTTTCAAATTCCTAAAAATCTCTTAAAATTTTCTGTAATCCTTCAAAATTCCAAAAAATATTTTCCAAAATCTCTTGAAATATTTTTACATTCCACGAGGAACTTTAAAATCCCTTAAAATACATAAAAATCTCTTAAAATTATTATAAACCTATTGAAATCCCTTACCTACAGAAATCCTTTAAAATTAGCTGAAATTTTTGGAAATTCATAGAAATATCTTTAAATTTCTTAAAATTGAACTACAATATTTAAAATTCCATGAAATCCTTAACAATTATCTTACAAAATCTTTTACAAATCATAAAAATCTCGTGAAATTCTTTAAAACTCCATAACGTAGATTAAATCTAAAAAAAAACTCTTGAAATAAAAAATCTCACAAAATCTTTTAAAAACCAAAAATGACTAGAAATTTTTTAAAATTCTATGAGGACTATTACAATTTCTTAAAATCATTTTTAAAATGTCAAAATTACTTAAAATTTTTAAAAGCTTTTTAAAATCTTTTAGAATTTTACGAAAAACATTTAATTTCCTTAAAATACGTTAAGATCACTTAAAATGCTTGAAAACCTCTTGAAATTCCATAAAATTCTACAAAATCTTTTATAAATCATAAAAATCTTGTGAGATTCTTGAAAATTTCAATCAAATCCCTTAAAATTACTTTAAAAAAATCAAAATTTCTTAAAATTCTTACAAGCTTTTAAAATCCTTTAAAATTCCACGAGAATATTTATTATATTATTTATTTCTTCCCTTAAAATATCTTAAAATCCTTTAACTTTTTTAAAATCCTTTATAATTTCTTAAAATTTTATAAAATTCCACAAAATTTTTTAAAGATCATAAAAATTTCATGAAATCCTTTAAAATTCAATGAGGAACATTAAAATCTCTTAAAATTACTTTAAAAAATCAAAATTTCTTTAAATTATTACAAACTAATTAAAATTCTTTACAATTCCACGAAAAACTTTCAAATCTCTTAAAATACGTAAAGGTCTCTATAAATGCTTGAAAACCTTTTGAAATTCCCTAAAATTCCACTAAGAACATTAAAATTCCTGAAAATTACTCTAAAAAATCAAAATTTCTTAAAATTCTTACAAGCCTTTTAAAATCCTTTTAAATTCCACAAGGAACTTTAAAATTCCTTAAAATTCTTCGAATTCCCTAAACTTTCTTAAAAATCTCTTAAAATTTCATGAAGTCCTTTAAAATTCCACTAAATCTTTTAAATATTATAAAAATCTCTTGTAATCCCTTTAAATTCCTAGAAACATCTTAAAATCCTTAAAAATTATTGAAAATCTCTTGAAATTATTAGAAACCCGAAGAATCTTAAAGAATGCCTGAAAATTCTCTTTATAATCCTTCGAAATCCTTGGAAAGTTTCTAAAATCTTTTAAAAAAATAACATAGTTAGCATAAATGTCAATTTCTATTTTCCCTGACAACTACTCGCATTTCTCTGACTTTCCTGACTTCCCTGACTTCCCTGACATGTGGCCACCCTGATTGACAATAATTTCACGACACGAAATTTATTTATCACCATCCATTCTCAAATTATCAAATCCATTAAAAATTTCAATTGATGACAAATATACCGGTGTCTTCCCTTCAAACAAATAAAGTCAATTGCACGAATTCTTGAATAAGTATTGGCTAGAAGAGCAGGACTTGTGAATATGATTAATTAAAGCCGATTGTGCCTAGTCCGAATGAATGGTTCATTGATTGTGCTAGGGCGATCGTCACTCGAGAATAGACTGTCTGGCTTAGCGTTTTCCATGCCACAACCACGTTCGAGTTGTGTAGTTTCCGCAAAATAGGAAACTTCAAGTTTGCTGAAGTAGAAACGAAACAGCCAACTGCCAGAGAGTTCGAGAAACCGGACAATTCAAATACACTCCGACCAAAATCTACAATCAACAAGTTTTCAGAAGTTCGAAACTATATTTTTCTCAAAATATTACCTGAGCTCTCACCAAACTATTGAATGCAATAGAAAATCAAGAATCCTTCAACCATTGCAGAAATAAAGAGGGAAATAAATAATCTTGCTCGAGGGAGAGATATTGTAAAAAGTAGTTATAAGTATAAGTAGTGAGATCTGAACCTAATCGATAAAGTTTTACCTTTACAGGTAAAAAAATTATCATTGACATCGCTAATCTGCAGAAAAATAAACTTAAATGACCTTGTTTGTGTTAAACGACTCAATCGACCAGCGATAAATGCGTCGTAAACGTGAAAGGGAACCAAACAAAACGACTTGGATGAATATAACGGATCATGGTTCGCTGGCTACGAATTAATTCGTAGACAGAATAGAGATCTAAAAGTAAAACCTGCGTGTATTTATGTTCCACCAACTGATCGTGTTGTTTTAGAAGTGCTCTGATCAAGCACAAACCCGGAAATTACAGATTGTTCTAATGTTCAGTTTTCAAGAAATATTATTCCATTTAAAAGTAACTATATCTCAGTACTAGTTTCTTTCATACAGAATTATTTCCAATGCAAAATATCAATATTTGAAAACTGTTTCTAGTGTAAAATGCAATCAATACTATTATTCATTCACTTGAATGTTCAGAACTTTTCAATCATCAAATAAGAACATTTAAAACCAAAATCGTTTCGAAATGAATTCTCGCTCAGTCTTCATTTTCTCAGTGTATATGAGATTTGCAATAAAAGGAAAGAAGCAAAAAGAGAAAATGTTCCTATCGTGTCGAGTAACCGAGTGTACGAGCGCACTTTGAAATATTAACTTCTCGACTCAGTAAAGCCATTCGAATTCATGGGAAAGCGAATACTCCGAACAGAATTATACGCGATTCGTAGTATTGTATACAAGGATTCACAGTATATGGAACTTCATTGGGTGATATTGTATTTTACACCTGTGAAGACGTATATACATGTATATAAAGGATATGTGATATGTTCCCATGCGTAAACGACCTCATTCGTGTCCGAGGAACAAGTCCACGCAGATGTCATGTTTGTTGGGTGATGGCGATAGCCGATGTGGATGACAATGTATGATGTTATGATAATACATATCCAGATCTGAAAAATGTTCCGTATACATGCTTTTTTTTCATGGTATAAGTTTCAACCGTAAAATCCATTCCATGTTTTCAATATTCAGGATTCATAATTTATTCTTGCCCGTCACGCAGATTTTCCAGATGAATTTCCGAAAAAAATTCTAGTCGGCTCAGTTCAATTTAAAAGCGTTCAACACTTCCCTCAATTTTTCCGAAAAACATCGAGGGATGAAATTCATCTATGATAAATGACGCCTTTCAAACCGAAGCTCTTCTGGGTGAAGGCTACATAATAACTACTCAGCGTTATCGCACTTTACACCTTGCCTTTTACTGTATATACACGATCAGAGGAATTGCATTAGATTTTGTTAAACAGAGAGAATACTTGAATGTCAAATAAACAACGAAAAAATTAATGAGTTTCATTTAAAAAGTAAAATCGATCAAAGACTCGATAGGGTGCCTAGTGATCAAGGAATTGGAAATTCCCGGGTTTTCTTCCGGTCTTTTCCAGTCTTTTCCCGGTCAAATTATTTTTCCCCGGACTAATTTGTAGTTGCTTTTTTTTTTTGATTTTTGAAATTTTTTTTTTTTTAATTTATAAAGTAGAAATCTTATCTTAAAAAAGTGGTGTAACGAAATGTCTCGAAAATCTCGCATACATTTTTGTTGCAAACTTGATTGGCTTTTGAATGACTTGAAGTTTTAAGAAGAAAAACAAAAATCTTTACAAATTCTACAAAATCATTCAAAAAAGACAAATATTTTTTTTTAAATCCCTCAATTAAATACCCTGACAAATTTTAAAATCTTTTAAATCCCATAAAATATTTTAAATGTCATAAAAATCTCTTGAAATCTGTTCAAATTCGTGAAAACCTCTTAAGAACCCAGAAACTTCTTGAAATTCTTGAAGATTCTATAATAACATTTAGAAACCCTTTAAATCCTTTAAAATTCATTAAAAGTATTAGAAATGTCCTCAGATTCCATAAAATTCTTAAAAATTCCATAAAATCACTTAAAAATCAGAAAACTTTCTTGAAATCCCTTAAAATTGTTAGAAATCTCATAAAATTTCATAAAATTCTTACAAATGCCAATAAAGTCTTTTAAAAGTCATTAAAATCCCTTAAAATTCTCAGAAACCTTTAAAATTTCGAAATTCCACGACAAGACTTAAAATCCCTTAAAATCCAAGAAACCTTTCTAAATCTCTTGAAATTTCACGAAAAACCTTCGAAATCTCTTAAAGTTTGAAAAAATCTCTTAAAATTCCCAAAAACTTTTTGAAATTCTTTAAAATTCTACAATAACATTTAAAAACCCTTTAAATCTTTTAAAATCCATTAAAAGTATGTATTAGAAATATTGTCAACTTCCATAAAATTCTTAAAAATTCCATCAGATCTTTTAAAAATCAGAAAACTTTCTTGAAATCCCTTAAAATTGTTAGAAATTTCATAAAATTTCATAAAATCCTTATAAATGCCAATAAAGTCTTTTAAAAGTCATTAAAATCCCTTAAAATTCTCAGAAACCTTTAAAATTCCGTGAAATTCCACGACAAGACTTAAAATCCCTCAAAATCCAAGAAACCTTTTTAAATCTCTTAAAATTTCACGAAAAACATTCGAAATCTCTTAAAGCTTGAGAAAATCTCTTAAAATTCCCAGAAACTTCTTGAAATTTTTCAAAATTATATGATAACAATTAAAATACCTTTTTATTCTTTAAAATTCATTAAAAGTATTAGAAATATCATTAAATTCCATGAAATCCTTAAAAATTACATGACATCTTTTAAAAATCAGAAAAATCTGTCGAAATTCCTTAAAATTATTAAAAATCTCATGAAATTCCACAAAATATTTTAAAAATCATAAAAAATCTCTTGAGTTCTCTTAAAATTCCTCGAAGTTTCATGAAAACATTTAAAATCCCTCAAAATTCCCTAGAGTTCTTAAAAATCTTTTAAAATTTTATAAATTCTGTTAAAATTCCTACTCTCTAAATTTGAATCAGCGAAATTCCGCTGGTTCAGATTAAAAGAAAAATGAACTTTTTAATGACTTGAAGTTATAAGAAGTAAAAAAATAATTGTGTTGGTTTGCTAATAGAATAAAAAGAAGATAAAGTAGAAAAAAATCGATTTTTCAATAAAATCCAAAAAATTCCTGGTCCTAAATGAAATTCCCGGGTTTTCCCGGTCAAATAAAATTCCCGGGTTTTTCCCGGTTTCCCGGTCCGCTAGACACCCCGGATATGGAAAAGGATGAATGCTTTGATAAAAAAATCCTTGTTTTTCCTTATCGTAGAGAGTGTTTCTTTTACATTTAGATCAAATAAAAGCAGAGCTTCTGCCGGGCTTTATTGATAAGATCGAGCGTTTGAAGTGGTTGGCAAAGCGTGTACGGAACAGTTTTCAAGTCGATCGAGGCTCGTGAGAGATACAGTAGCCGGAGAAATACTGGTATGTCGGTGAAGTGGAGTAACGTTAAAAATACACGGATAACAGAGATGACCAGAGAAACTTACCCAGTGCTGGCGTCGTATAATCCCAGCTCTCGGTATCATTTTTATAGACATTTAGTTTTGTGGGCTGAAACAAAGCAAAACATAAAATTAATCTTTCATATCATTTTTTTATCTGCAAAGGAACATTTCAAAATTACTTCCAAACACATTTCCCTGTTATTTCCATTTTTATAAAAATCAAGCAATAAAAAAAGACATGATTTTTCTTGTCGATTTTAAAGAAGATTGATTAATTTTCAATTACACTGTACACAGAGATCCTTAAGATCCTTCTTTCTTTAATCGTACAGATGAAAGAAGGTTCTGAACTCTGAACTGTATTGAATTTTTCATCAATCTACTGAATGGGAGACGTTCGAAAAAAATCTCTCCCTTGATTGAATTACAGATTGACCGAGACAGAAAAGCATCACCGGATTAGAAATCCGTCTAGCAATGAAGGCTGAAGCCAGCTGAAATCGTTAGCGCAAATAAAGCAACTATCAAAGCTGAGAAGAGTCATTTCGTTTTCGCTGAATAATTCAAGGATTCGAAGCGGTAATTCCGAGGGTGAAAATTTACCTAGTGCGCGCAAGATACAATTATTTCAATGCAGTCTTTTTGACTCCTAGATACGAGAAGTCGAAATTAAGAATTCAGGATTCAGAGTGCATTAGTACATCGTGTCTCTCGCATAAGTTTCAAATGCAACTGGGGCACTTGAATATCTATGGAAAGCACTTTGGTGTACATTGAAGGGTTCAATAAAAGAAAAAAGAAAAAAGAAAAAAAGAAAAAAAGAGTAAGTTCTCGGCTTTGTAGGGTGTATTGCGATGTAAGCAGCTCGGTGAAGACCTCCAAGTATAATCTTCCTGAGCTTCTGTATCCAAGCAAACAGTATCATCGTTATATATATCGCGTCCACTCGATGTAAAATATTTTTTCCCAAATCTACTTTATCTAGAAATCTTTCCCCTAGTGCAAATAAAAGTATCAATTATTAATAAGGAACTAAAGAGACTTTTATTATCCTTAGATTTTCTAACTTGCAAAGGTTTTTCGTCAACTGAAGACATAGACTAGACGGAATGACCTAAATTCTTAAAATATCAATCATCAGTCCAATTTTTAGACATTGGAATTCTAAAAAACACTAAAGTCAGCCTTAGATTTATAGAAATTATCATTCAATTATGTACTCGAGTTTCTGTTAAATTAAAAAGAATAAACATTCTTCCGGGTTGTGACCAATAAATCGAAACGATTAATAACACTATTCAAAATGAATCCATGCGGATTTCTGTCGAGAGATAAATTGCAATTATGTATTTACCGCAAATGTCGAATAATTTATATGGCACCAATGATAATAATTCATAAATAAGCGAATAATTTTATATAATATACGAGGCATTTGTTCTCAAATGTATTCATCCTGGAAAATGACTTTCTCTGATCGAACTCTAACTTTGTGTAAAGTATAGTCCTACACTTTTCCTAAGTTTAAGTTCGATCAGAGAAAGTAATTTTTACACTTGTGAAAAAATGCCTCATAGATATTAAAAGGTTTATTTAAATGACAACATATAATAATTATTGTGATTATAATATAATCATATAATTAGAGGCGAGGGATTTTGACTTGAATCCTTATACTATGGGACATTTTGAACAGAGTGACTTATCAGTGAAATGTAATGAGCTTTGCAGGTCGCAATTTATCGCAAGATATAATGAGGGGCTCACAATCAATAAGGGAATAGAAATTGTATAATAAACGACCATATTCCATGGAAACTATCAACAGTGACAATAAACCATAGAAGATTGCCATCATCATAAACTGGCTTTGTTGATAGTATTGACTCCTGGATGATAATTGGATATAACGAAGCATTGTTTATGATTTTAAGTAATACAATGACATACTATCGCGAATAATAAAATAGGTGACGTGGAATTTATGTTTTGGTTGATCATTTTAATAGAAGAAAGAAAAGAACTGCTAATTGTAATTAGTAGATTTAATTAATTAATTTAATTCCCTAAAATGCATTAAAATCACTAAATAAAAATTCTTGGAAACAAAAACCTCATCAAATCTTATAAAAATTAAAAATAAATTTTTAACTTTTGTAAAATTCCATGAGGAATTTTAAGAATATCAGAATATCTCAAAATTCTTACAAGCTTTTTAAAATCATTTACAATTCCACGAAAAACTTTAAAAGCCTTTAAAATCACTTTAAAAAATCAAAATTTCTTAAAATTTTTACAAGTTTTTTAAAATCCTTTAAAATTCCTCCAGGAACTTTAAAATTCCTTAAAATTCTTTGAATTCCTAAAATCTTTTATAAAATCATAAAATTTAAGTGAAATCCTTTAAAATTCCATGAGGAACATTCAAAGTCCTTAAAATTACTATAAAATAATCAAAATTTCTTCAAATTCTTACAAGTCTTTTAAAATCAATTTACATTCCAATTATTCCAATAGTTAAATTTATAATCCCTTAAAATCTCTTAAAATTCTTACAAGCTTTTTAAAATCCTTTAAAATTCCTTAAAATTCTTTGAATTCCCTAAAAACTTTCTTAAAAATCTCTTAAAATTTCATGAAGTCCTTTAAAATTCCACTAAATCTTTTAAATATTATACAAATCTCTTGAAATTATTAGAAACCCGAAGAATTTTAAAGAATGCCTGAAAATTCTCTTTATAATCCTTCGAAATCCTTGGAAAGTTTCTAAAATTTGTTAAATAAACTATAAAAGTTATACACGTAATACAACAAAAATAACATTGTTAGCATGAATGTCAATTTCTATTTTCCCTGACAATTCACATTCTGAGATTCAGTTTAGACTTAAAGTTGCAAAACAGATATCATTGAGTAGGTATAAATGAAAATGCTATTAGCCTCGAATGAATATAATATTTCTATCAAAGTTTCATTCAAGGTTCAAAAATTAATTTTAGCAGATTGGATTCATATGCTTTGTGGAATGACACGACATACATGACAGTCTAACTGCTCCAGTGAAAATTTATCAAATCTCATTTCAAAATATTACTGCTTGTTGTATCATTACTCCAGGATTTACGTTGATAGAGACGAGTGTTAAATATCTCTTGAGAACAAGTAAAGTTGCATAAATTCACTTTAAGAACTGCTTCTGTGACTTTTATGAGGCGCAAAGCGTGTTTTGCACGAATATGATAAAACACTCTTGAGATACTTTGACAAAATACAATTTCATTCAATTTCCGCAATGAAAAGTGTTTGGCAATCATATAGTCTGAATTCGACTTTATAAAACAGTGTTATTAAAATCCAATTTAGTCATGTGAAAACTGCTAATATTTAAATTACTAAATTGTAATGATGGGGACCCAGGATCACTCATCACGCAAATTATAGAAAATATCTCAGAATTCCGGTGATTGCAACGAAAATTTGGCACGGATACGGAATCCCTGCTAGCCGGAAGTCGTTTCGACCTACTCTCGTATGCAAAATCATTTTGAAATCCTGGAATCAATGGGGCGCTGAATCAAGGTTTCACACTTTGATATCTGATATACTCAATGTTCATATCTAATGCCAAAAATTGCAAACTAACGATTCATAATTCCAAAAGATTAATTTCATCTAATTTTGTATAGTTATGAACAAATTTTAACCTGCTTAAGCTACACTGAGAAAAATAGATTGTACCGTTTATAATCTTGGAAGATTAACTATGGGACAGCGATCTAGATATTAAGCCGTACAATCTAGATGTTAAACCGTATAATCTGCATTAGTGATGCACCTCAAGACAAGAAAATCTTGATTCTTGATTCATATCGCTCGAAATTTCGAGAATATTTTTAACCAAGATTCTTGAACAGTTTTTCTTGTTTTACTCGAGAATTCTTGATTTTTTTCAATATGAAGTAGGGTGAATATGTTTATGTAACCATGGTAACACATATATTAGTGCCATTTAATAATTTTTTTAAGATTCTTGATAATGACAAGAAAACATCGAGACAAGATTTTGAAAGTCAAGATCTCGCTTGAATGCATCACTAATCTGCATGGATGTTAAATTCTAAAATCCTGGATTATAAAACTTAAAATCTAGATTATACGGTTTAACATCCAGATTGTACGATTTAATATCTAGATCGCTGTCCCATACACACTAAAAAAATGATTGAAAAGTTCTGAACGTTCAAATGAACGAATTTTTGTATTGATTGTATTTGTAACTATCAAACGTTTTTAAATATTGATTCATTTACATTGAAAATAATAAAAAATGAAATAAACTTGTAATCCTGATTGTTACTTTTAGTTGGCGCAATATTTCTGGATAAAATATAATTTGAAAAAAATATTTCGTTCATTTGAACGTTCGCAACTTTATTCACATCTAAAAAAAAGTTTTGAATCAAGCCCGAAAGATCTAGTTTGTGTTACATTTTAAGCCAGTTTTTAGGCTTAGATTTAGTTTTAAACCCAAAAACTGGCTTAAATTGTAACATAAACTAGACCTTTCGGGCTTGATTCAAAACTTTTTTTTTTCTGTGTAGTTAACCTTCCAAGATCATAAATGGTACCATCCATTTTTTTCAGTGTACATTATTTTTTATTTACAGAAAAAATAGTCATCATGTACTATTTGAAAGTGTATTCGCCATTTCTTTCTCGTGAAAAGTACTTGGTGCGATTCGCTACTACAAAATCCCGTAAATCTGTGCACTTATTCTCTATTTTATCTGAGATAACAACATAGACCACCCGGCTAACACTGTTACGAGTCGGGCTCTTCGATTGATGATGATCGTAGCCTATAAACTCGACTGCTTTCATCGTGTAAACAGCCCCTAATATCAGGGAGCAAACGGAAGGAGGACAGAACTGGCAAAGAGCAAAGAGCGATATCAAGTGATATTATGGATCGTTAGCAGCGTTTAGTGAGTCGTAAATATTTTCACGATATTACAGTCCAGTGGGCATTGCAAAAGCACATGAAAACTATCGTGAAACCTAAAAAAAAGTCTCCCAATTAAATTGACAAAAAAATATTTTAAACCACAAAATCTCATGGCCGAATTAAGGGGGGGGAGTGCTGGAGGGGCTGAAGCCCAGGGCCTTGCTTTCGAAGGGGCCCCCAAATTCTTCCTCAACTTTAAAAAAAATTTTATGAAAATTGAAAAATTTATTATTTTAATTCTCTTTGAAGATATTTAAAGTTTTTTCCAGGGGGGGGAATGTACAGCCCTGGGCCCCGAGTTGTCTTAATCCGGCTCTGCAAAATGCCTAGGATTTTCAGTATTTAGATTAAAAAAAAAGCCTTTTAGTATTCCATATTTTTGCTTTGATACGTGCTTCAACGCTCAGATTAATCTTTTGAATTTCGTTCGTTAATCAGTGGAGCAATGCAGTTTATACTGTGGTTAAAAATGTGACAAAAGTGTAATTTTGAGCTGGACAAATAATGAAGCCTTTTGAAATTACAAGAGGAATTTTCAAATTAAAAGGTACATTGTGAAAGGGATGTTTTTTAATTAAAAGATAGGTATTCAGTCACCCTCCTAATTCAAAGGGATTTAGAGAAGCCTTAAAAGACAGCCTTCATAAAATGATAAAAAAATTTTAATTCCTCATAAAATATGGAAATTTTTTCAGAAAATATTATCAGAATCATAGTAAATTTCAGAGATATTTTTTTATCAAAAAGTTGGCTAAAAACACTTCAAACAGCTGAGAACTGCACTTCAAGTTGTGAATGTAATAATCAATGTAGTTTTCAACTGTTTGCAACATTTTTATCCGCTTTCAGATAAAAAAATATCTTTTGAGATTCGCTTACCAATTTTTTTCTTGTGAATTTATTTTTAAAGTTCTAATTTGTTTCGTGAATTGCATGTTTGAACTTCACACACGAACATTTGAATTTTCAGAAATTCTAGAGCTTGAATACCGGCTTGTCGTCACTAAGATGATTTCTATTTCTTGTTTGCATATTCCATTCTCAACTTCAACGAATTAATTTTCAGATACTCGCTACACTTCCGAGTTCTCAAGTACAACGTTCTTTCCGTATCATTAAATCGATCGGTTTTATCAACTTTTAAATTCTACCGCTCATTAATTTCTGACGGAAATTATAATTTCCTTTAAAAATTAATGAGAGGTAGATAAGAATGATAATATGGTGTTTCTGTTTTATAAAATAGAGATTTTTTCCGTGAGGATGTAGCTCGTTATTGATTATTTTATCGAGATTCTCAATAATACCTTAGTCTTACGGAATCTCTCGTAACTGACTGGAAATTAAAATTTAATTAGTTTCAAGAGTTCAGATCCTGCGGTGTAATTACTAGTTTGAGGACTTTTATCCCATGTTAATTAAACAAAAGTATACTGTTCATCAAGTAATTATTAATCAAGTTATTAATCAATTTATAACAAAAAAATAAAACAATATATGTATGCATTCATATTTGTCATTTGTTTAAAACTAGAACACAGCATCTATTTAAAAAATAATTATTATGGAATTTGAAACGATCATATATTAAAGTTTTTCGATTTATTGAGATGTTTAACTTTTGACGTTTTCAAGAGACTATGACTACATGCAATTTCGCGGTCTAGTGGAAAATAATGGCATCATTCGTCTCGCAAAGTCAAGTGCAGAAATCGTGCAATAAATGTCCGATGTAACTTTAATTTAAGTGGAACAACTACTCTGATCTAAAATTCGCGTTTAAATTCGCTAAGGCTTAATTAAAACTATAAAGCCTTTCGCAAAATGAACAAGTTTTTATCACGAATTTTTATTTCGAGGCTCTACAAAAGTGAATAATCCTGGCTAGGAGAATACTTGATGATTTCTTTGTGAACTTAGACATAAAATATTCACTCATATAAGTACAGCAAATAATTAATTAGCTTAATTACTTACTAAAATTTTACTACTCTAATTTTGAATATATAATATGATGCGTTCATGATCCACACAAGTTACCATAAATGAACATTGAACATATTAATAACAACAAGTTCCACCGAATATTAATTAATGCTGATATCCTGATATCCATTTCCCTCGTTTCAGTATAATGATGTTTGCAACGTTATTACTCCATAACAGTTATAACAGTTACCCTATAAACCAAAACGAATTACCTCAAAAGACGCTTATTCAAAAATGACTGATCTGCATATATTATGTAAATTATATTAGTACTTTGAATAATTTTATTCCAAGAACCCTTTTACTATTTAAAATTGCAAGTCAATTCCTCGATTTCTATTCGAGGGAAAGGAACTCTATTCAGAAATATATGTTTTCTAATTTAAAAACTCGATTTAGTGATTACAGGGACCGTATACACTCAGAAAAAAGTTTGTTTGAATCAAACAAACGTATCATTGATATAGGGTCAATCAAAAAATATCTTTGAATTAAACAAA
>CAJFCP010000129.1:854290-883909 GCA_904066005.1 Synergus itoensis | reverse complement strand
AAACAAAATTTGTTTGAATTAACAAAAATTTGTTTGATTCAAAGAAACTTTTTTTTAATATAATGAAATCAATTTTTTTGAGTTAAAGACAATTTATTTGAATCAAACAAATTTTTTTTAATTCAAAGATATTTTTTGATTGACCCTATACCAATGATACGTTTGTTTGATTCAAACAAACTTTTTTCTGAGTGTATAGTGAGAGAAATAATAAGCCTTTTGTTCAAAACGTTCCTTTTTTTTCCCTTTAAATATTCGATTTTTATTAGGGGGTTGGAACGAGAAGATCCTCGAATTTATTACTTCAAGGAAGGAATTCCTTTCTTCAGCGAAACGCTCATCGATACTAAACTTGCGGCTCTTATGGGCGTTCGGAGTGTTGTACGATCACACCCACCTAGCACGCTTCAGGGAAAGTCCATAGAATAGCGTTTAGCTTTTTTGCTTTTACTATTCATACCTTCACAGATAAGCGAGTGAACTTCCGGGTGACTGAGCAAACCTTTCTCGAATAAGTGATGACCAAACGATAACGCGATTTGAAAAAGACCCTCTCCTAGAATACAAGTATACCTAAATATAAGTCGAAATTGAAATAATCCTCCCATATCTTAAAAAAGTGATGTTATCAATATATCGAACACATTGTTGTCGAAAACCTGATTGGTTTGGAAACTGCGCGAATTGTGTGAATAGAGCGAATTTGAAAACTATCTTCAGATTATTTTCGCTGTCAAAAAAATTGCTATCAAAAAAGTTTCATTGGATTTTCAGATATTTTAAGAGATTTAATGAGATTTCATGGAATTTTGAATAATGTTAAAGAATTTAAAGGAGTTTTACGAAATTAATTGAGATTTTATGTAATTATAAAGTAATTTTAAGGGATCTGACAATATTTTGTGGAATTTTAAGTAATTTATGAAACTTTTAAGAGATTTTTAGGCATTTTACGAAATTTCATTGGATTTTAAGGAATTTTAAGCGATTTCAAGAGATTTCGAGCAATTTTAATGAATTTAAAAATAATTAAAAGGAATTTCAAGATTTTCAAGTAATTTTAAAATAGTAAAAAATGTTGTTTATTTCTTTAAAATCAGTTAAATCTCTTGAAATCTATAGATTTTTTAAAAATCTTTTGAAATTGAAATATTTTTAGATTTAAAAAATATTGCTTTTAATCTCTTTTATTAAAAATTCCCTAGCTTTGTAAAATAATGAAAATTTTAAAACTATCTTCAGATTATTTTTGTTGTCAAAACAATTGCTATCAAAAAAGTTTCATTCGATTTTCAGATATTTTAAGAGATTTAATGAGATTTTATGTAATTATAAAGTAATTTTAAGGGATTTTACTATATTTTGTGGAATTTTAAGTAATTTAAGAAACTTTTAAAACATTTTTAGGCATTTTACGAAATTGCATTGGATTTTAAGGAATTTTAAGAGATTTCATGGAATCTCGAATAATGTTAAGGAATTTAAAAGGGTTTTACGATTGAGATTTTAGAAATATTAAGTGGTATTTCGAGGAATTTTACGAAATTTTAAAATATTTTACGAAATTGGATGAAATTTTAAATAATTTTCAGAGATTAAACGATATTTCACAGTATATTAAATTATTTTAACGACTTAAGAGATTTTAAAGGATTTACGAGATTTCATTGGATTTTCAGGAATTTCAAGGGATTTCATAAGATTTCATGGGATTTTAAGTAATTTTACGGGATTTGATGATATCTTGGAGGATTTTAAGTATTTTTAAGCGACTAAGATATTTTATGAAATATTAAGTAATTTTAAGGACAATTATTTCCAGAAATTTTAAAGGATTTGGTGCAATTATATTGAATTTTCAAGAATTTTAAAGAATTTAACGAAATTTCATAGAATTTTGAATAATTTTAAGAAATATAAATGAGACCTCATGGGATTTTGAATAATTTTAAGTAATTTTGAGAAATATCAATTGATTTTGCAAAATTTAAAGAAATTTCATAAGATTTCATAGTATTTTTAGTAATTTTAAATATAAGGATAGGTTGTGGAATTTTAAGGAATTTTATGGCACATCAAAGAATATCAAGGAATATCAAGTGATTTTACGAAATTTAAAGGAGTTTCACCAAATTTTGAATGATGTTAAAGGCGTTTTAAGATACTGTATGAGATATTAAGTAATTTTAAAGACTTTTAAGGGATTCAAGGGATTTTACAGGATATTAACTTATTTTGAAGACTTTCAAGGGATTTCACAAAATTTCAGTGGATTTTGAGGAATTTTAAGAGTTTTAATCAGAATTCATGAGACTTTGAGTAATTTTAAGGAATGTCAAGTGAATTTACTAAATTTAAGGGAATTTCACCAAATTTTGGAGAATAATAAAGGCATTATAATGAATTTTATGAATCTGAAACGATCAATTTTTTTATTTAAATAACAAGCAGCCCGCGAGAGCTCGATAAAGAAGAATATTTCAAGCTCTCTGATTCAATTTATACTATTAGTCGGCAAAGTGCGTCATTCTGAAGAGAGCAATAAATACAATCACTCAATAAATAACATATTTAGAAATTGCAGTGCTTTATCCATATTAATGAAAAGAGGAATATTTGTCCATTAGTTCAAAGTGTGAAGAGAGAAAAATATGATCTATCCTAACTAGGAAACGAGTATGATAAAAAAAAAGTTGAAAAAGATTTAAATGCTAAAGGCATACGACTATCTATGCTACATGCCTTGATCAGAGGAACGAACCCGATTGTTTTCCGCACATCTTACGTAATTGGGTGCCTCCCACTTTGATTCAACGAATGAATGCGAATTTGCATATTTGCAATCACCAAGTAATTCGCGGGATTTCACTTTATCGCGAGGAACCGCTTTCGAATCGAGGCTGAATTGGATTCCTGGAAAATTTACAGGAAAATGTAGATTTAATTTTCTTTTTCATCGTCTTCCCTTAGTGTAATAAAAGAGATTTATGTTTCAATGTAACAAGCCAGAAAAAGGAATCAAACATTTCACGTGAAAAAATTTAAACTCATCCGGGATCTAATGAAACTGCAATAATCCACGAAATTTAGCATTTAAAGCGCTTATATATCAAATTACTATTTTTACTGGTTTGGCTCAATTTTTGAAATAATTAAAAAAAAAAAAATTCTTAAAAATCGCGTCCAAATGGTGGAAGTGAATTTTGAATATTTTCCAGAGAATTTCAAATCTGAAGGATGATCGATGTTCAGGGTGTGTAAAATCTATAGCTATTGTTAAAAGCGCGATCGTTAAAAGCTACCCTTAACGATATTTTATGGCTAAGTGCAGTGGAGAGGAGAAGAGAAGCATACGAAGAATCTTGGAGGTGCTCAGCCTCAAGAGAAATTGGGATAATAAAGCAGAGATTATCCCTTTATTTACTTTACATGCATAATATCGTTCCACATTATCAGAAGTTAATTATAGTCAAGAAAATTGTCTACTTTAAAAAATCTGGTGCTCATACAATCAGTTTCTCTGACCTCTTTAATTTTCTAATATCATTCAGTAGCTTTTTTAAAAAATAATTTATTAACCGAAGGAAAGTTGACGAAACTAAATTTGTTCATTTGGTAATTACCTCAATTATTCTGAGTACAATAATAATTGTCTAT
This sequence comes from Synergus itoensis, assembly GCA_904066005.1. Taxonomy (NCBI): domain Eukaryota; kingdom Metazoa; phylum Arthropoda; class Insecta; order Hymenoptera; family Cynipidae; genus Synergus; species Synergus itoensis. Next base: position 880,252 of record CAJFCP010000129.1, on the reverse strand, counting down.
GTATTTTGTTCCTTTCATAGCCGACTTTTTAAAAGCAAATCAGAATTTGCTACTCTTATACAATACTTGTATAAAATGAAGACCAATAAGGGTGCAAAGTATAAAATTTCTATAAAATGTGAGTAACGAAGGTGTGAATGGAAACGGAGTTTGACAATGTAAATATCTGGCGTTAATTGAAGGGATGGTCCACTGATTTGAATATAGTTATAAGTTATACGCTTAATAGTATGCATACACCTATACATATGCTCTGTATACTGACGAGCCGTCCCTGTCACATCAACGTCACGTTTCTGAAATACTCATGCTATATTCGTCACTTGCCAACACTAGCTCACTACTAGCTTCTATACTAGCTCACTCGAATCAAGTATGCGCGGACTAGGACTTGGTTCTCGTTGGTTCCTGGGTTATGCATACGGATTTGCCCACGCGTACAACGTGCATACATTCACGATATTACGGCTTACGACTAGGGCATACACGGAAGTATACGTGCATACCCTGGTCCTATAAATATCAAATCCACCTCTCCAAACGCGGACCGTGAAACGCTAATCCAACCTAACCATTTCCGACATGTTTCTCAAACAAGTAAATACCGCTATTAGGGGCTGTTAAAAAAGAATGTTTACTGCTTTTTCACCCGGTGTTTCTCTGAGCACTTGCACAGAAAACAGAATTGGGGTTGAGTCCCTTTTGCGACCTTTTTTCGAAAGCAATATGGGTGATTTTCTATACTACAGACTATGAAAACAAAATGGGTTTGCATCATAAAATTATATTGAATCATATATATTCTGATTTTATTATTATTGTTTTCATAGAGTCATTTTTTATAACAGGCTGCAGGGTGGTCGCAAGATTCAATTTTTTCATTTCCCTGACATTTCCCTAACTTTTCCCTGACTCTCAGACAAATTTCCCTGACAGAAAAGTATTAAAATTGCGAACAGTAAAAATACTATTGAAATTTTTCTAGTATATCACTTTAAATTTTTTGAAATTTAAAATCACTTCACAACACTTAAAATTCGTAAAAATCTCTCTCAAATTTAGGACAAACTTAGAAATCTCTTAAAATTCATTGAAATTTCTTAAAATTTGACAAAATTCCTTCATTAATATTTCATGAAAACCCTTAAATTTTCACTAATTGTTTTAAAATTCCTAAAAATCTCTTAAAATTTCTTACAATCTTTCAAAATTCTACAAAATCTTTTAAAAATCTCTTGAAATATTTCAAAATATCGTGAAATTCTTTAAAATTCAATAAGGAACTTGGAAATTCCCTAAAATACATTAAAATCTCTAAATAAAAATTCTTAGAAACAAAATCCTCACAAAATCCTTTAAAAATTCCAGATAATTTTTGAAAATTTGTTTTAATTCCAAGAAGAATATTTAAATTCCACAATTCCACAAAATATTTAAATTCCACAATACCACAATTCCACAGAATATTTAAATTCCACAAAATCTTTTAAAAATCTCTTGAAATATTTCAAAATTCCGCGAGGAACTTTAATATCTCTTAAAATTCTTGAAAATCTCTTAAAATTCCATAGAATTCTACAAATCTATTATAAATCATAAAAATCTTGTGAAATTCTTTAAAATTTCAATCAAATCCCTTAAAATCACTTTAAAAGAATCAAAATTTCTTAAAATTCTTACAAGTCTTTTAATGTCCTTCAAAATTCCATGAGAATATTTATAATCCCTTAAAATTTCTTCAAACTCTTCCAAGTTTCTTAAAATCCTTTATAATCCCATGAGGAACATTAAGCTTTCTTAAAAATCTCTTAAAATTTCATGAAGTCAATTAAAATTTCACTAAATCTTTTAAATATTATACAAATCTCTTGTAATCCCATTAAATTCCTAGAAACCTCTTAAAATATTTTTAAATTATTGAAAACCTCTTGAAATCATTAGAAATCCAAAGAATTTCAAAGAATGCGTGGAAATTCTTCATAATCCTTCGAAATCCTTAGAAATTTTTTAAAATGCGATAAAATTTTACAAAATTTTTTACAAATCATAAAAATCTTGTAAGATTCTTAAAAATTCCAATCAAATCCCTTAAAATCACTTTAAAAAAATCAAAATTTCTTAAAATTCTTACAAGCCTTTTAATATCCTTTAAAATACGTAAAGATCTCTAAAAATTCTGTAAAATTCCACAAAATCTTTTAAAAATCATAAAAACCTCATGAAATCCTTTCAAATTCCTTAAAATTCTTTTAATTCCCTAAACTTTCTTAAAAATCTCTTAAAATTTCATGAAGTCCTTTAAAATTTCACTAAATCTTTTAAAATCTTTTAAAATTATTGAAAATCTCTTGAAATCATTAGAAAACCCAAAAAATCTCAAAGAATGCTTGGAAATTCTTTATAATTCTTCGAAATCCTTGGAAAGTTTCTAAAATCTGTTAAAAAAAGTAATATAGTTAGCATAAATGTCAATTTTTATTTTCCCTGACAACTACTCCCATTTCCCTGGTATTTCCCTGACTTTCCTGACATGTGGCCACCCTGACAGGGTAGTTGACAGTTTTGACAATACTATGTAAGCAAAAAATGTCATATACACGTTAAATACGATAAATCTGCGAAAAATATACTGAAATGAGTCAAGATACATTCGAGATATATTCGAATTGTTTATATTGTGCTTGCACATCGTTCTACGCAAATAATTCCTATATTTTCATAAAATATCAAAAGTCCACGTGGACAGAGTAGGGGGGAGGGGGGGTTTCATCAAATTTCTACGGCTGTCCACAGGGAGGAGAGGGGGGGTCAAAAAGTGGTAAAAAATTATCCACGTGGTTTATGTATGGCCCCCAATACATTTGTCCGTTTAAATAAATTATTCAGCGATTGATATGTATTTATATAGACGAGGGCAAGAATCGAATTCACCAGTTTGAGATACAAATAGACTGATGGTCTTGTGTTAGACTAAAGTGACATGGATAATGCTGTTAGACTAACTAAACTGTTAAGAACGTCTTAATGTCGCTCGCTTGTCAGAAGTTATTGGGTCTGTTGACAAGCTTAATTAATGAAAGGTATAATAACGTCAGGAATCGATTTTGTACAAGAGAATACATTTTCAAACGATAAATACGTATATTGTGCAGAGCGCAGTTTACTTCAAATATTCGAGGATTATAAAAGCTTCATATCGCGCGCTGTATATGACAATTTGTTTCTGAATTTATCCCCGGTTTGTATCCATGAATCGAGATTTATGAGTATTTGGGATTAATAAACGATAAAAGCAGCCAGATTTTGTGTACATTTTTTCGAGGTCTACGATTCTCCTCTAAATTTAAAATGATTCGTCAGATAAAAAGCAATTGATCGTAAAGAAGCCGTTACACTAAAAAGCTTTGAATTCGAAAATTTACAAAATTTTATTTATGACATTGAATAGCAATAATTCTTTTCTAATTTCACCCTAAAATATCTAAAATTCAATATTAAGTCACGCTAGGATAAGTTTCTCTAATAAATCACCTTAAAAAAATTTTCCATCATATTCAAACGTTTCCGTGCTGTCCCTTCAAGAAAAAACGAGTCGTCAAACAATTTAAAGTCTGAGGGAACAATTATTCTGTAAAATGTTCGGCATTAGTTATAATTTATAATGTTAATGTACGACCCGGTACAAGCGTCGCGGGCAACATTCGTTATTTCAATTGCGGCTAACGTCGGGGCTGCCAGAAACACGTGTTTCCGTGCGGATGTCTCGTTTCACAGTTCACATATAAATATAATGCCTTCAATACAGTTGTTCTCGTAAAGTTGTGCGATACACAGTGAAAAGAAGAACTTAATTCACGTCATAAATTCCTATTTCCAAGCACAAATAAAGAATAAATGTGAGTTGTACATTGTACAAAATTAAATTTAAAAGAAAAACGGACAGACTAGTAGGATTAAAAAAATCTGGATAAAAAAAGTTATTTAAAAAGGCACGCTATTCTGGAACTTTGCGAATTTCCACAGATGTCTCTATATGAGTACATACTTGTACACGAAGGTATAACCGAAAGAAACTTATTGCGTCACAAAAAGCTTCATTTCTCAGCGCGAGCATCAACTATTTTTAGGGGAGTGAGGAACGAACCATCTAATGGATCCTGTGGTATTCGAAACTTCTCATCGACCGTCGAATCCCAATCCTCATACCGCCTGAAGAAAAAAGCCCAGATTACATCCCTGTATAGCAAGAATTTATTACAAAGTCTATTTTTGGTGTAATATATATTAAAATTGTTATTTTAACAAAATGGTTATTTATCAACTAATGGTTGTATCAACTAATACATAAAATGCTTTCGAAACATTCGTACTATCGAAGTAGTTGACCTAACAACTCAAATCATTTTTTAGTGTGTTTCGAAATGATAAAAAAATACTTTTTAATGCAGAAAATGATAATATCATGAATTTTCGTAAATTTTGAACTCTGATAAGCGGTGTCGTCTCGTATAATAAGCCGAACGATATCAGGGACACGTTGTCCAGATGGCGTTGTGACATTATCACAAGAAAGCTATTGCATTGGAAGTTCTTGTCGTAAAAGTCCAGCGTCATTTGATGGATAGTGACTTGACTAATATTCAAGGGGAGGAAACATCTGTTGGACGCTAATTTCCATTTTATGATTACCCAGGGTAAAACACTGCACAGTGAAATAAACAAAAAAATATCCTATGTAAAAGTTTTCTGCTGATGAATCGAGAATTAATCATTTGAGGAACAAACTAATATCAAAGCGTGAGAAAAGGAAATCAGAGCCTTAGAAACTAGATATTTGACTGCAAAGAAAAGAATTCCTCGAGAGACTACATCATCACTGCTATAGTGCGAAAAGCGTAGAACCGATAACCAAATAATAAAAGCAATAGAGTATCTTCCATTCCAACTCCAACTCATACCTAATATTATTCCCTGTGACATTTTCCCTGCGTACAAGAAGGAAATCGATAAGAAGCCAATAACCTCCAGGGAATATAGGAAACATCGCTAGATAAATTATGTAGCAGAATCCATTTTGATGACTGCAAAATACGTATAGCCTCTGCATGTTAACAAAAGCATGAAGCTGAATAAAACTGTACTTTTATCAATTATATTAAACTCCAAGATAACGACGTCTTGTTATTATTAATATATTGCATTATAAAAGAACGAACTACGAGAGAAAACAGCTGGATTAACTTTTGCTGCGTCTTCCTTTTAACTCAATATCCAACACAAAAGAAGCTTATCACTCTCATCTCTTTGTCTCCAACAATTGAATCTTTCTCACTTTCTATTTACTGAGCTACAAATCCGAATATAAATCCATTAATGAATCAAGATATCTCGTGAATAATAATAATAATTCCAAAATCTGAACCAATAATATGAAGGATTAAGTTATTTTAAATTAGGAAAATCGTCATTAATATTACCCGCAAATAATTATTCTTGAATATCCAGATTTGGATCAAGACGATGAATTTATCAAAGATTATATCATTTTCCTAAGTTTAACTGAACAGGGTGGCCACAAGATTCAATTTTTCAATTTCCCTGACATTTCCCTGACTTTTAGACAAATTTTCCTGACAGAAAAATATTAAAAATGCGAACAAATTTTTAGTAAAAATACTATTGAAATTTTTCAAAAATTTCGTATAATATCACTTTAAAATCTTTTGAAATCCTTTCAATTTTCATTAATCCTTTTAAAATTCCTCAAAATCTTATTTGAAATATTTTAAATTCCACGAGGAACTTTAAAATCCCTTAAAATGCATCAAAATCTTGGAAACCTATTAAAATCCCTTAGCCTACTGAAATCCATTAAAATTCGCTGAAATCTTTTGAAATTCCCAGAAACATCTTTAAATATCTTAAAATTTCACTACAATATTTAAAATTCCATGAAATCCTTAACAATGATCTTACAAAATCTTCTAAAAATCATAAAAATCTCGTGAAATTCTTTAAAACTCTCTAACGTACATTAAATCTAAAAAAAGAACTCTTGAAATAAAAAATCTCAAAAAATCTTTTAAAAATCAAAACTGCCTTCAAGTTTTTTAAAATTCTATGAGGACTATTAAAATTCCTTAAAATTATTTTTAAAATATCAAAATTACTTAAAATTTTTACAAGCTTTTTAAAATTGTTTAGAATTCTACGAAAAACTTTAAAATTCCTTAAAATACGTAAAAATACGGAAAAATCTTTCAAAATTTTTGAAAACTTTTCAACATTCCCTAAAATTCCACAAAATCTTTAGAAAATCATAAAAAATCTTGTGAAATCCTTTAAAATTTGATGAGGAACATATTAAAATCTCTTAAAATCCTCTAGAATTCCACGAAAAACTTTAAAATCCCTTAAAATACGTAAAAATTTTTGAAAACTTTTCAACATTCCCTAAAATTCCACAAAATCTTTAAAAACCCATAAAAATCTCATGAAATCTTTTAAAATTCCATGAGGAACATTAAGATCCTTTTAAATTCCTTAAACTCACATTAAAATAATCAAAATTTCTTAAAATTCTTGCAAGCCTTTTCAATCCTTTTAAATTCCACGAGAATATTTATAATTCCACGAAAAACTTTAAAATCCTTTAAAATACGTCCAAATCTTTTAAAATTTTTGAAAACTTTTCAAAATTCCCTAAAATTCCACAAAATCTTTAGAAAATCATAAAAATCTCGTGAAATTCTTTAAAATTTCATGAGGAACATTAAAATCTCTTAAAATCCTCTAGAATTCCACGAAAAAACTTTAAAATCGCTTAAAATACGTAAAAATTTTTTTAAACTTTTCAACATTCCCTAAAATTCCACAAAATCTTTAAAAACCCTTAAAAATCTCATGAATTCTTTTAAAATTCCATGAGGAACATTAAGATCTTTTTAAATTCCTTAAACTCTCTTTAAAATAATCAAAATTTCTTAAAATTCTTGCAAGCCTTTTAAAATCCTTTTAAATTCCACGAGAATATTTATAATTCCACAAAAAACTTTAAAATTCCTTAAAATACGTCCAAATCTTTTAAAATTTTTGAAAACTTTTCAACATTCCCTAAAATTCCACAAAATCTTTAGAAAATCATAAAAATCTCGTGAAATCCTTTAAAATTCCATGAGGAACATTAAAATCCCTTAAAATTCTTTGAATTCCCTAAACTTCCTTAAAAACCTCTTAAAATTTCATGAAGTTCTTTTAAAATACAACTAAATCTTTTAAATATTATACAAATCTCTTGTAATCACTTTAAATTCCTATAGAAACCTCTTAACATCCTTTAAAATTATTTAAAATGTCTTGAAATCATTAGAAACCTAAAGAATTTCAAAGAATACGTGGAAATTATTTATAATCCTTCGAAATCCTTGGATAGTTTCTAAAATTTCTTAAATAAACTATAAAAGTTATATATGTAATACAAAAAAAATAACATTGTAGCATAAATTTTCCCTGACAACTACTCGCATTTCCCTGACTTCCCTGACATGTGGCCACCCTATTTGTTTTTGTCTTTTTTTCTAAACAGAATTTTATTTCAAAATCTTAGGCTTCAACGCCAATCGTATATTAGTTTAACACATACATACATGCAAGCTTTCAAATCAACCCAATAGAAAATCCACTGAAGCGATGGACAGTTTATACTGAACAAAGTTTATGGACGTGGTGAGTGTTAGCTGCAATATTGTCATCGCAAACTCTCGGCCTCGTAATCTCTTTTAAGGGGTCGTATAGATAGTAATCCAATATCGCAAGGTGACAGACAGCAGTAACCTGGAAGCGTAAGGCTCCCAACTTACCCTGTAACCAATATGATACATTCTCTGAAACGAGGAGAATATTTCGTATGAAACATAAATTGTATCATGCTCGTTAAGGAAATACGCGAACCAGAATATGAAAAGTACAAGTCAACTTTTTCTTAATTAGTCGAAATTTAAATAAACTTCATATTGATTTGGAATATTAACAGAAAGTTGAATAATAAATTGAAAAATGTTTTCAGAACTGTGGAACTTCCTCATTTCCCAGTTCTCAACCTCAGAATCTGAATAAATTTCTCTATAAATCTCTTTCCTGTTCTTTGTACCTGATTTTCTAAAGCAATTGAAATTCATTGGCTGCAGTGAGTTGACTTTTCAAGTCGAATATTATGTTTCGATGAAATGCGCTTTTAACAATAATTCTTTTTAACTGACACAAATAGAGAAAGCTTAACCGCATTGCATGAAGGGAAAACAAGCTTGAACTTTTGAATGGTCTCTGGTTGGTATTGCATCCTGCTAAACCAGACGATTCCAAGTAGGTACGCAAGCTCGTTGGGTAGACACGGTTTTCAATTCGCTTTATACAAGCACAGTATAATGCAAACGTGATATATATTACGCTACTGAATTCCTTTTGCTTCCACAAGTTGGTTTCGCCCAGTAAAGTCCCAAAAGAGATGCTTTGAATAAGCAAAGGGTTTATTTTCTACAACAAAAATTGTATTCTCTCAATTTCATGGAAAATACAAAAAACCCTAGTATAATATTTTTAAAAAACTGAAAGCCGCATGCATACTTTATAAATGCTGGGTTTTTATAAAATTTTCCTTTCTTCCAAACTCAAGATCATAAAAATGGAATCATTTTCATTTCAAACCTTTAAAACCCCTACTTAGTTGGCTGTCAAGCTTTGACGATGAAAAGCCAAATTTAATGATAGCTATTCAGAATTTAACGATGTAACGCAAAATTGAAGCTTCGAATACCTCGATACTGAATATTTTAACGACCCTTTCAAACTAGACAGTAGAATAAACAGCTTTCCTAGCTTTTACTTTTTTGTTTGTATTTTCAGTGAATATTAAATTCAAATAAAAAGAAGTGCTCGAATCTCAAACAGTTACTCATAAATCTTCGGAAATTGGACATGACTACTTAAATATCATGATTCTTACACGTGAATGAAACATTTCATCTATGCCAAACCCATTCTTCATTTTTCTGGCAAATAGCAAATATACCTTTGATTAAGTGACATTTGTATTTATGATGGCAAGATTGTACGAGTATGTAGTAAAACTTTAAGCTCTACACTCGACACTTCAGAATAGAATCCAGGAAAAAGAATAAAAATACTTTTTTCTCTTCAAAAAAAAAGTTAGATAATTTAAATTTGGGGCTTAGAGTGCATAAAATCGTGGAAAATTTTCTACAGGTTTGTTTCTAATTTTCTCGCGGGGTTTTAAAACTCGAGAAAAGTATCTATATAATTTATGATTCGGTTCTCCTCTTTCTAAGAGAATTGAAAAGTTTTCCCGATGGAGTTTCACGAATCCTCGTTTCTTACTTATTTCGCGAAACGTGCATCCTAGTGTAACAAAATGCACTTTGAAACTTGGAAATCCCATCAATTGACGCACTCTTGTTTCGAAGAAAAATGTATTGGGAAAATTACATGCTCAGTTTCCTTATTTGGAAATTATTTCATCAACATTATTTGATTATTATATCAATCATTATTTATCAGTAATTATATTATCCATTAAAATTTTTTTAAATTAATCAAGAGAAATTATTAAGCCATACTAGACGATAAAACTAATTTTCTAAAGTTTAAATTATAATCTCCTTCTCAAAAGAGCTTTGATCAAAGGGAACTGGATTCTAATTAAGAGATCGCATCAATACATCAAATTGCTTATATTAGAGGTTTCTCTGGCATTATTGACCAGAATATTCAGTAAAGTCATTACCCATACATCGTGCTCTAATAATAGCTTTCTGAAAGAAAATTATGAAAGGCAAATATATTCTCAACTTTAAAATAGAAATTTTAATCAAATCAAATTTTAATTACTAAGCAGTATTAGAAACAATAACGCCTTCTTGTCAGAGTTTTCAAAGTACTTAATGAAATTTTAGAGAATCATGCAGAATAGAAAGCAGCTATTGTTATTCAAATACAGTTTAGTATCCTCCAAGGTTTAATCCCTGCATTTAGACACAGGCTTACTTGGGATTAACCTCAGATCATTCTAAGATACTCCAGATTGAGGTCGAATAAGGACTATTACCTGGAGAAATTTTTAAAAAATTTCGTAAAAATCTTTCAAATTTACGACAACCCTGGATATCTCATAAAATTAATTGAAATTTATTGTACTTCCTAGAAACCTTTTAAAATTCGACGAAATCCCTTCAAATTTTTTATTATTTCATGAAAACCCTTAAATTTTTACTAACTGTTTTAAAATTCCTCAAAATCATTTCAAATACAAAAATCAAAAATAATTTTTGAAATTTTTTTTAATTCCACGAGGAGTATTTAAATTCCTTAAAATCATTTTAAAAATGTCAACATTTATTTAAATTTTTACAAGCTTCTTAAAATTCTTGAAAACCTCTTGAAATTCCATAAAATTATATAAAATCTTTAATAAGTCATAAAAATATTGTACGATTCCTTCAAATTTCAATCAAATCCCTCAAAATTACTTAAAAAAAAATAAAAAATTTCTTAATATTCTTACAAGCATTTTAAAATCCTTTATAATTCCATGAAAACCTTTTAAATCCTTTAAAATATGTAAAAAAATCTCTTGAAATTTTGTAAAATTCCACATAATCTTTTAAAAATCAGAAATATTTTTTGAAATTTTCTTCTAATTCCACAAGGAATATTTAAGTTCCTTAGAATCATTTTCAAAATGTCAAAATTTTTTTAATTTTTACAAGCTTTTTAAAATTTTTAAAAATCTCTTGAAATTTATTAAATTTCCATGAGGAATATTAATTCCGTTAAAATTACTATAAAAAGTCAAAGTTTCTTAAAATTCTTACAAGTTTTTTAAAATCTAATCTTCCCCAAGGAACTTCGAAATTCCTTAAAATACGTCAAAATGTTTTAAAATTTTTGAAAACTTCTCAAAATTCCCTAAAATTCCAAGAAATCTTTAGAAAATTATAAAAATCTCATGAAATCCTTTAAAATTCCACGAGGAACATTAAAATCCCTTAAAATTACTTCAAAAAATCAAAATTTCTTAAAATTCTTACAAGTTTTTTAAAATCCTTTAAACTTCCACAACGAACTTTAAAATTCCTTAAAATTCTTCGAATTCCCTAAACTTTCTTAAAAAATCTCTTAAAATTTCATGAAGTCAATTAAAATTCCACTAAATCTTTTAAATATTATACAAATCACTTGTAATCCCTTTAAATTCCTAGAAACCTCTTGAAATCATTAGAAACCCAAAGAATTTCAAAGAATACCTGGAAATAATTTATAATCCTTCGAAATTCTTCGAAATTTTCTAAAATCTGTTAAATAAACTATAAAGTCTATATATTCAATACAACAGAAATAACATAGTTCACATAAACATCAATTTCAATTTTCCCTGAGAACTAATCGAATTTCCCTGACATTTCCCTAACTTCCGTGACAATTTTTTTTTCCCTGACTTCCCTATGACTTCTCTAACATGTGGCCACCCTGAATTCGTAATTCTTAATTCCCAGGTCTTTATACGTGACCTATATTTAAAACCACATCGTTAACTGATTTCTCATTTTTTTTTTTTTTAATTTAATAAAGCATTTTTTGGACTTAGGGAATTCCTCTGATGTGTAAATTGAAGGCTGTCGGTTTTGTACACATAGCTTATGAAAGTCTAAGTGGCAACAAGAAGTTATATAGCGTCCTTATTTTAGACTTCCGAACGCGTCTTCGTCGCTCGTCACGCGTGTACGTCTTTGCTCGTCGACTCGACATTATTTTTTTGGGCGTTAAACGAACGTTGGCCGACAAAAGCGAAGAAGGAAAAAAAACGTTGCCGACAAACTCATTACAAAGAAATAAGAATAAAATTTAAAGCTGATGTATTAACTGATCTCTGGATTCTTCTCAATAATCAAAATTAATTTTAAATTTACTCACCCCTGGCTTTTTGTTAAGAACTATATCTTCAGGAAAAAGTGAACATACCTGTAACAAATAAAAAAGAAGCAATTAATAAAGTTCAACCAATTATTACAACAATCAATTATTTATTTGAAATTCTGATGCCAACGAGTATAAAATGAAAACTTGAGAAGAGAAGAGCAATATTAGCTATAAATTTCAAATAATAACATTAGCAGAACTCCTAGCTTCTACTGTATTTCAAAGAACAAACTTCCTTCTTTGTAAATTTTTTTATGTTCGATAGACTTTTCAAAAGTTGAAAATCGTTTCTTTCTGAATGAAGGTGGTTCGAATAAACGACCTCGCGAACTTATTCCAACTTCGCAATCAAACCCTTGACTCATCGTTATCTCTCCTTCAGGAAAAAGGTGAAGGGAAGGTACATCTTTGCAACTTCTCTCGGCTCCTTTTTTCATTTTTCCTCAGTTTCAAGTACCTAGTTTGTACTTTTCGTTTTTTTCTGAGACCGACGCAGTTTTGTAATTGAATCACTTCTCGCGTCCTCATCATTCGTGGAAGAAAAGGTGTTCTACTAATTACACTTGCCTTTCAATTTGCATTCGACTACGACCATTAGTTTTACTCAGTACTAATTTTCCTCTTGGATTTCCCCAATTTTTTTTTTATCTCAACCTTTTCATTCCTCCAAGTCTTGGGTATAATCAACTGTTACATTCGTAATGAAGAGAAAAGGATTTAAAGAAGATTAACTGTCAGCTTCCTTGATCTTCAGGGATACAAGTTAAATGAACTTAATTGCGATCAAGTTTCTCGTAAAATTCAAGCTTTAAATACAGCAACGGAATAAACTGCATTTATAGAGCCACAAACAGTTTAAAAGTTTCATAAGGTATTTTCTTAAGAAAATATTTGCGAGCACAGAAAGTTATTGGTGTGAATTTAGTTGCACCTCAAGACAGTGAGAACTAAAAGCATTTATTTTAATGTTTTCCGATTTATTTTAATTGAAGCACAATAACGGTTTATTTTATTTTCTCTCATAAAAGAAAATTAAAGTGAAAATTGCCTCTCTAGTATTCACTCGGGCCCTTGAGCACAATGAATAATAATTCTCTTCTTTTTTCAGTTTCCATTACGCATACAAGGACTTTTATGACATTTTTTTCTTTTATACATGGTGTATCTATTTATTTAATGAAAGCGTGCTTAAATCATATAGTATATACGAGTAGCAAGAACTCACAAGGGAGATAAGTTGGAATGTGCTGTAATTAAACACGAGCACTGACATAAGAGCAGAGAGAAAATATTCTATGCACAAAAGAGGTTCTTTGACTTAGTTCAAAACATCTCATTTTCTTAAAAATGAGAGCATTTTGCGAATAACCATGTCTGCAAATAACGTTAAAATTGCATCGCAAGTTCATTGAAATGCAAGAAAACTCAAAATAAATAAGCTTCGACTAAATAAATGATGCGACAAGCTAAACAAAATTTGCTTTGATGTTTACGTTTTTAAACGAGAATAAAAAAATGCTTTCAGAATTTTTTTCAAATAAACTTCAAAGGTCTATTAAAGTCAAAACTCTGACATCCTCTAATTTGTTACACTTGACAGTTTAAATTAAAATGTTTAATTACAAGCAATCCTAAAGCAGAAAATTACTGGAATAAATTGCAAATGGGAATTACAGTGAAAATATTTATTTTCTAGCCGTTATTCAAAAGTCTACGAACGTAGGCAACAGGTATCTTTCAAATTAATAAGATCGAATTCGCATCAGTGCGTCAACGAAGCAAGCCCGCATCGGAGTTGTACCTTATCCTGGAACGATACGTGCCTGTCGATCGGACCAGATATACGTGACTGAAATCGACAATGGTACGAGCGAAATTTTTTACATGCTTCCTAAAGTCCTTTCGTATTCCAGACAATGCTCTTTGTCCAGATTCTCGAGATCCAACATAGGACTTGAAGAGTTGCTGATGTGAAAACGATGTAGCGAATTCAAAACTTGTCCACCAAATAAAATGTTAACTAAGAAGTTGATTTACTTTAATCACCTAAGTTTAAACTTTCCCAAAAAGCTTTACCAAGGTGGCCACAAGATTCAATTTTTTCATTTCCCTGACATTTCCCTGATTTTTTCCTAATATTCAGACAAATTTCCCTGACAGAAAAGTATGAACAATGCGAATAAATTTTCCGTAAAAATACTATTGAAATTTTCCACAAATTTCGTATAATATCATTTTTGAAATTTAAAATTACTTCACACCACTTGAAATTCGTAAAAATCTCTCAAATTTACGACAACCTTGGGAATCTCTTAAAATTCATTGATATTTCTTGAAATTCCTAGAAATATCTTAAAATTCCACGAAATCCCTTCAAATTTAATATTTCATTTTATTTCAATTTTCACTAATCTTTTTAAATTTCCTCAAAATCATTTAAAATACTTTAAATTCCACGAAAAACTTCAAAATCTTTTCAAATTCTTAAAAATCTCTTTAAATTTCCTGTATTCCGTATAAAGATTCCATAAAATATTTTCAAAATCTCTCGAAATATTTTTAAATTCCACGAGAAATTTTGATATCCCTTAAAATGCATCAAAATCTTTTAAAATTATTGGAAACCTTTTAAAATCTCTTACTCTACTGAAATCCCTGAAAATTCGCTGAATTCTTTTGAAATTCCTAGCAACGTCTTTAAATTCCTTAAAATTTCACTATAATTTTTGAAATCCTATAAAATGTAATAAATTATTTCAAATCCATTAAAATTCCATGAAATCCTTTAAAATTCAATTAGGAACTTTGAAATTCCCTAAAATACATAAAAATCTCTAAATAAAAATTCTTGGAAACAAAAACCTCACAAAATCCTTTAAAAATAAAAAATTATTTTTGAAATTTTTTTTAATTCTACGAAGAATATTTAAATTCCTTAAAATCATTTTAAAAAATGTCAAGTTTATTTTAAATTTTTACAAGCTTCTTAAAATTCTTTACAATTCCACGAAAAACTTTAAGATCTCTTGAAATACATAAAGATCTCTTAAAATTCTTGAAAACATCTTGAAATTCCATAAAATTCTACAAAATCTTTTATAAATCATAAAAATCTTATGAGATTTTTTAAAATTTCAGTCAAATCCCTTAAAATCACTGTTAAAAAATCAAAATTTCCTAAAATTCTTTAAAATTCCACGAGAATATTTTATAATTCCTTAAAATTTCTTTAAATATTTTTTTTTTTCTTTTCAATAATTTTAAAAGATTTTAAGAGGTTTCTAGGATTTAAAGGGATTAAAAAGAATTTAATGAAATTTTAAAGAACTTCATGAAATTTTAAGAGATTTTTAAGAAAGTTTAGGAAAATTTAAAGAATTTTAAGGGGGTATTCTGGTCTAGAATTTTGAAAAAATCGATTTTTTTTTTTTTGCACATTTTCAAAGTTTAGACCTTTAAGAACATATCCTCCAAAGGAATTTTAAAAATTTCAATTATTTATAGAGCTACAGCTACTTTAGTGACGCGGCAACTAAACCGGTCCGGCCGCCACAGTGGGACCAAACGCAAAATTTCCGTTCAAAAGTCTTCAGAGCCTTCAATTTTGCTCCGTTTTATAATTTCTTTTTTTAAAATTAAAATTCAATAAATTTCAAAGAGGACCTTGGTTGTCGATTTTTGAATTTCCATTTGTTTATTTATTAAATATTTACTCAATTTTCGAGAAAATCGAGATTTTGCACATATGTAATGATTATTATTTCGAAGGAAGGTAGAAGTGCTTCGAAAGAAGGTAGAAGTGCTCGTTTGGCAGAGAGAGCTGCTGAAAACAGTTATTTTGAAGAAGAAGAAGGTCCGATGTATGAATCAGGAATGGCTGATTGACAAAATGTAAGTATAGCGCACTATTAAATGACAGACTGCCTGAAATTTTTACTCACTTTTTTAAACGCGTTTTTCTCGAAACTACTTTTTTCGACATGGCCACCACGATATCTCAAGTTCTAGCCAACCGATTTACTTGAAATTTTGTGTGAACCTTCTTTATATAATCCTTTATAGCCCCTACCAGATTCGTGTAAAAATTTCGGTTTTTACTATTTTTAAAAAATTCAGGAACATCAAAAAAAGGGGTAAAAAATTGATTTTTGATTTCAGACAGTCGCCATTTTGTAAAAAAATTTATTTTCATGTTCCCCGAGGTAGGGGCTATAACAGCATCCTTACTGATTGAGAATTTATTTTGGTTTTTTTTTTCAGATCACCAGGAGAGTTGGAATCATGGTTGCCAGGATGCACCGTTTTTTTCACACCTGTCTCTTTCCCCCCCTCTAACTTTTTTAATTTTTAATTTTTTTGTGTGAAACTTTTTTTCTGTATTGTCAAAATATCAATAAAGACATGGTAAAAAAATGGATATTAAAAATATTTTTTGTTTTTTTTAAATTAAATTTCAAAAAACGGCCGAAAATCTGCTTTCTAGACCAGAATACCCCCTTAAGGAATTTTAAAGTTCCTTGTGGAAGTTTAAAGGACTTTAAAAAGCTTGTAAGAGTTTTAAGAAATTTTGATTTTTTAAAGTAATTTTAAGAGATTTTAATGTTCCTCGAGGAATTTTAAAAGATTTCATGAGATTTTTATGATTTTTAAAAGATTTTGTGAAATTTTACAAAATTTTAAGAGATTTTTACGTATTTTAAAGATTTCGAAGTTTTTCATAGAATTATATAAAAGATTTTAAGAAACTTGGAACACTGTTAAAAAAAACTGATCAAAATTTAATATACTGATTCGTGACTTTGTTTACACTGAAAATAAGTGAACAATGACATTTTAATGAAATTATAAATTTCTGGATGGAATGACTGCCCAAATTTTAGTTTCCGGATTGGCAGCAAGAATAAAGCAGAATAACACAAATGCTTGAAACTTTAAGTATAACGAATACGAACCATTCATAATTGTCGAGGATCTCATTTGCAACTGACTGTTTTGCCTTCGTCTCAACGTATTGTATTTTCTCAAATGAAGTTTGAAACTTCCTACATTATCACTCAACAAATTTTCCAACACGGAAGACTACAATGTAAAAACACGTAAGGTTTATGAAACGTAAATAAAAACACGTGCCGAGCATCTGATGAATGGTCCAATACGTTATATTAAATCCATTTTAAATTTTTGGCAAAGTTACAAAGTTGAAAATACGACAAACAATATAGAATATATTTGCGCATATATTTTGCAAACCAATATATTTGCGCATGCATACAAATTCTTGTTATGAACTGAAATTGCATCAAAATTCAATTTTGAGAGAAATTCAATTTTACAACACACAAATTTGTGCTCCTCGTGATAAATTCAACAAGGCCTTAATTTTCAAATTACTCCCCCGTGTATTTGGGCTTAGAAAACATGCATAGCGAATACAGCCTTATAAATATGCATAGGATTGAGCGATCGAGTACAGGGAGTATAAAATACGGCTTATATTCGAGTTAAGTATTGAGCAAAACTTTTTACACAGCACATCATAAAGCGCTATTATTAGTACGTCTATATAGTATAAAGAAGCATCCAACTTTTAAGACGCTACTTTCGTATCGCGAAAATGCCTCGACTTAAGGGGTCAAACATGGCTCTGAACTTTCAAGAATCGATTCTCTACTCTTGCAGTTTGTACCTCTAACCTTCTCTGATTTTTCTCATACATAAAGATAAAAATATCTCTAAAAATTTATTCCCTTTTATTATATAAAAATACTATTCAATTTTTTATTTCAATTTTATGGTAGCAGAAAAGTGTAGTTTATAAAGCAAAAGAAAAGATAAAGAAAAAGAAAAGATAAAAAGAAAAGACGGTAAAAGATAATGCTCCCTTAATTTAATTTTTGAATGGTTCGTCATAAAATCTGGACAAGAAGTTTACCCCAAAAAATCGTAAATCCTTTTGTCACATCATGAGATTCACGAGCAAAATGTTAGCGTTAAACGTAGCAAGTTGGAGAAATAATGTTCGTTTGAAATGTAAAGCCTAATAAACTTTCCACAGAAGGATTTATGAACTCGCGTGCAATATTTATTAGAAAGAAAAAATGGTAGAATAAAAGAAAAACTTGAGCGGATGCACCCAACTTTTAATGAGAGGGTTCCTCTCTCAAACCTTCCACCTAAATCAAGTTGGACGAATGCAGTAAAGCTTCGTAAAGCACGGAATACGAGAGACGTTTATCGAACGCTTCGTCAAGTTTTCCGTTTTATGCTAAAAGTCGTATCGTGCAGAATTAAAGCTAATACACAAGCGAAAATGAACTGCATTTGCCCGAAGTAAGATCCATGGAATATTTAGTGAGGGCCACGGAAGCTTGGTTGTACAAAGCTCTTCGTAAAAAATGAATAAACATTAATCTCGGTCACAGGAAATGTTTTATATTATAATAAAATTCATAAAACTGACGAAAATAAAAATAACTCTGCACTTCAGTCTCTATTTATTTTAAAAATATTTTTCTTAGGTTCACGAGAACTCTGCAAATGAATAACAAATATTTTTAGTAAAAAGTTTACTCTGCAAACAACAAAAATGTTTCAAAGCGTCGCAGATGTGATGTAACGTGTGTTAATTACTGAGTTTGCTAATTGCAAAACGACTTTGTTTATTTTCCTCGCAAGCTTATTAAATCTGACTAAGTGATTTATGTTGTAATATTATTTTAATATAGAATGTTCAGTTTCAACTTTTTCATTTCCATGACATTTCCCTGACTTTCAGACAAATTTCCCTGAAATTCTTACGTCTTTTAAAATCCTTTAAAATACGTATAAATATCTTTAAAAATTCTGTAAGATTCCACAAAATCTTTTAAAAATTATAAAAATCTCATGAAACGTACATTAAATCTAAAAAAAAAAAAACGATTGAAATAAAAAATCTCACAAAATCCTTTAGAATTTCACGAAAAACTTTAAAAGCCCTTAAAATCACTTTAAAAAATCAACATTTCTTAAAATTTTTACAAGTTTTTTAAAATCCTTTAAAATTCCTCAAGGAACTTTAAAATTCCTTAAAATTCTTTGAATTCCTAAAATCTTTTATAAAATCATAAAAATTTTGTGAAATCCTTTAAAATTCTATGAGGAACATTCAAATTCCTTAAAATTACTTTAAAATAATCAAAATTTCTTAAAATTCTTACAAGTTTTTTAAAATCAATGCGTAAAGATCTCTAAAAATTCTGTAAGATTCCACAAAATCTTTTAAAAATCATAAAAATCTCGTGAAATCCTTTAAAATTCTATGAGGAACATTAAAATCCCTTAAAATTACTTTAAAAAATCAAAATTTCTTAAAATTCTTACAAGCCTTTTAAAATCTTTTAAAATTCCACAAGGAACTTTAAAATTCCTTAAAATTCTTTGAATTCCCTAAGCTTTCTTAAAAATCTCTTAAAGTTTCATGAAGTCCTTTAAAATTTCACTAAATCTTTTAAATATTATACAAATATCTTATAATCCCTTTAAATTCCTATAAGCCTCTTAAAATCTTTTAAAATTATTGAAAACTTCTTGAAATCATTAGAAACTCAAAGAATTTCAAAGAATGCCTGGAAATTCTTTATAATCCTTCGACAGAAATAACATAGTTAACATAAATGTCAATTTCTATTTTCCCTCACAACTAATCGAATTTCCCTGACATTTCCATAACAAATTTTTTTTTCTCTGACTTCCCTGAGATGTGCACACCCCGATAAAAATAGTATGCTCAATTAAAAATGATTTTCTATCGAGGCTGTGAAACCAGGAAGTACGTATTAGGTTTGCCGTGACTATCGATACTTTCGATCTTGGTCAAGAGTCTATAAACTCTTTGCTTTTTTGCTTAATAAAGGTGGAGAAGTCAGATAATCGTGGGTGATTTTCACGAAGAAAGAAAGTCAGGGGCTTAATTATAATACGTCTCTGTATCATAAAATTACGTAGGAAAGTTCGCCGATGATTGGATGGTGCAGTACACTTCGTCATTAACAATTCAAATGAAGGATTTAACAGTTCAGCAGGGCCAGTGTTCGTGGCTTTGGAGCTGTCAGAAATTTCCTAGGCATTTCGATAAGTTTATAATTGAACTAATCATCCAGCAACCAACATGACATATTTGATCAACATTAATAATTTAGGAGAACTAACAGACTCTCAAGAATTAATTAAATGTCAACTTGAATACTCCTTCCAGTCGAAAATGATTCAATTATAATAATGAATATTATCAAGATAATTTCGGCAAGAAAATTCGACTCTCGTTTAAATCAGACATTTAAAAATTCTAGATTTGATTCATCTGTCTCTAGATGAATGATGTAAATAAAAATCCTTGAATGAAAGCGTATTAATCAATGAATTTGAATAATTTATTACACGCTCTCAGACCGCCAATTAGAATCGTTATCTCAGAAAGAAGAACAGAAGTCCGAATGCTATAAATCAATGTAGGTGTAATATTTTATAAGATAATAGCACTCTGAAGAAATAAAATTTTTCCTGTACAGCCTTCTATACATATATAATTAAGAATCACGTAATTTCAATTCTAATTTTTCGTTTAAAATCATTATTAATTTTCTAAATAAAAAAAAAAATTAGTTTCAGGAAAGTATGAGATATATATATACGTATAAGATACTATATCTTCGTTCAGAGATAGGAAACTAAGGTAATTTCCTGTTTATTTCCCCCTCGTCTTTACCCTTGATCTCTTTTCGAAGCAATGTAAGATTGTGTGGGAGATTACTTCTCTTTCACGTTAGGTCACTGATGAGCTTAGGGAACTATGAAGATTTTCATCTTGACATTAGCAGTAAATCAATCGTCTTTTTTATATACTTCGCCCAAAAAAAGACTTCCCCGAAAATATATCTTTTATGTTAGATAAAATTTTGACTCTTCTGAAAGGGCTTTAAAAAAAGTGATTCATAAAAGATATATTTTTCCTTATTTTTCTACACGAATTATATTACAATAATTATTGTAAATGATGCCCGGACAATTATAAAATGCATATCATTTCAAAATTGTCCTCCTTAATTTGATTTAATAATACATAACACGGGGACTGATTGAATGAATGGAAGGATTGAATGAAGATCGATTCATTACCAGCTAATTAAAGAGTTTACCTTTTAATCCGAATTTATTGAACAACTAGGGAATTGAATTTCCCTCACGAACAAATTTACTCATCGAGCCGAACATTGCGTCACTGATCAGCATCCATCAATCACCCATTTATTTAATCTTGCGTATTTTGGATGTCAAAATGAATCGATTATAATTACAATCTATAATTATAATTACAATCTATAATTATAATTATGATATATAATCTATAATTATAATTTACCAAAGTATCTTTATTAGGTCTAAATAAAAAATGACCTAAAAAACTTTGATAAAACCATTCAGAAAAAAGCCAGGATGAACTTCCGAAAGGGGAAGTTAATCCTCCAATTAATTTAAAACTCACTGTATTTAATACGTATTTACGTATTCCCTTTTCGGTAGTTTATCCAAAAATCATTACTCTTTCAAATAATGAACCAAAAATCGAATTAAATTCATGAAATTTCATTTAAATTTCATTTAGAGAGCTGTAATTCTAACAGAACGATAAGCGGCTGATGGAAAGCCGTGAAAAATAACCCAGATGCCCTTAATCAGTTTGCGCAATACCGATTAATACTTGTATCCTGTAAACGCGTTACGATCGATAGGGAGCGACCTGCGTGGTCAGCAAATGTTTTACCTCAATAATTTGCACATAGTAGATGTATCTCTATTGTAAAATAAACCCTGTGTTTATTTGCGGATGGCCAAGAATAAAAAGTCGGACATGAGTAATCGTAATTATTAATCACAAGGGAGTGCATTTGCACTGCATTCATTATGATTAGTGGAAAACGAATTCCCAAGTCGAGAGCCAATAAAAAGAAGATTTATATAAGAGTTTCATGGCAAAAGCAACACCACCCGTCTCCTCCTCGTTAAGTGTCTGGTTATTTCATTTCATGGGTGGAAAATAAATCTGCAATACGAACTTGACACATGGCTTCATTTGCTTTTCTATGAAAGTAACTTTGAGAATATCCAAAGGAATGTTTCCCAGGGAGGGGGTTTGACAAATCATTACTTCGTGTTCTTCTGATTCTTGGCACACTGGCAACCATACAAGAAAGCAGTCTCAGTCGAGGTCTCAGTACTAATTTTGAAATCTAGTCTGACATTAAGATGATCATAATTAATCTAAATTCTTTAATTTTTAATGCTCAAAAAATATTCCAGGGTGTCTAGTGATCATGGAATTGGAAATTCTCGAGTTTTTCCCGATCTTTTCCAGGTCAAATTTTTTTTTCCCCGACCAATTTGTTTGTGGTTTTTGCAAAAAAAATTTTTTTTTAATAATCAGAGACTGAATTAAAAACCGAAACTTCATCCCCCGTCATCAAATTTCTTGAAATCCTTTAAAATTATTAGAAATATCATAAAATTTCATAAAAATCTTAAAAATGACAATAAAGTCTTTTAAAAGTCATTAAAATCTTTTAATTCTTCTAAAATTCTTGGAAATTCCATTACAACATTTAAAATCCCTTAAAATTATCAGAAACCTTTAAAATTTCACGAAAAACCTTCGAAATCTCTTAAAGTTAGAGAAAATCTCTTAAAATTCCCAGAAACTTCTTGAAATTCTTTAAAATTCTATAATAACATTTAAAAACCCTTTAAATCCTTAAAAATCCATTAAAGGTATTAGAAATCTCGTTAGATTCCATAAAATTCTTAAAAATTCCATAAAATCTTTTAGAAATCAGAAAACTTTCTTGAAAACTCCATGAAAAAATTTAAAATTTCTTAAAATTCTTAGAAACCTTTAAAATTTCGAAATTCCTCGAAATTCCACGACAACCCGAGTAGAAATTTTGCTGTGGCCCCGATCGGGGCATTTCATACCGGGGATGAAACACACGGCCCAACCAGGCCCAGACGTGGCCCGATCGGGTCGAGCGTTTCATCACCGATCTGGGCCAGGTTTGGAAATTTCTACACGGGAAGACTTAAAATCCCTTAAAATCCCAGAAACCTTTCTAAATCTCTTAAAATTTCACGAAAAACTTTCGAAATCTCTTAAAGTTTGAAAAAATCTCTTAAAATTCCCAGAAACTTCTTGAAATTTTTTTAAATTCTATGATAATAATTAAAATACCTTTTTATCCTTTAAAATACATCAAAAGTATTAGAAATATCATTAAATTCCATGAAATCCTTAAAAATTACATAAAATCTTTTAAAAATCATAAAAAATCTCTTGAGTTCTCTTAAAATTCCTCGAAGTTTCATGAAAACATTTAAAATCCCTTAAAATTCCCTAGAGTTCTTACAAATTTTGTTAAATTTTATGAATTCCTTTAAAATTTCGCGAAATATCCGGAAATTCCTTAAAATGCTGCGAAATCTTTTAAAAACCCCAAAAAATTCTTTTAAAATTCCACTCTCTAAATTTGAATTAGCGAAATTCCGCTGGTTCAGATTAAGAGAATGATTAACTTTTGAATGACTTGAAGTTATAAGAAGTAGTAAAAAAAAATAATAGCGTGTTGGTTTGCTAATAGAATAAAAAAAAAAAGATAAAGTGGAAAAGCGTAGATTTTTCAATAAAATACAAAAAATTCCTGGTCCTAAATTAAATTCCCGGGTTTTTCCCGGTTTCCCGGTCCGCTAGGCACTCTAATTACGATAGAATTCCTTATTTTCATAATGTAATGCTAAACAAGAAAATCCAGCCTTTTGCAGTATTTATATTTACTTCTTTGAATTCAAACCGCGGAAGTAGATAAGAAGGAAATAAGTGAGTAGTAAAAAGGCGGAAACTTGACATGTATGTAACACTAAAACGAGTTCAAGTTCTTTTCAATGGAACGTTGAGTCTCCGTTTTTCCAATGCATTTGAACAAACGAGATTAGAGGGTACACTAAAATAATTAAGTACTTTGCGAGCGCAACTCCTTTCGTTTAATTGCTCGTCATACAGTTTTCAAGTATACTTTCCGTGTGCTAGTACATATTCTTTTAGTAGCTCTCTTGGTCTACGGTCCCTCATACAAAAATGTGACTTAATTAAAAGCTTATTTCAAGCATTCAATGAATCAAGCAATTTATCCATTAAAGGAGCCCTTTAAAGGATTAGTTCTAATTGGATAAATATAACACTTTTTTTAATATAAAATATAACACTGGACGCCGAAATCATAAATATTCATTTGCAACGGAAGTTCATTGTAGAGAAATAAACGAAATGCAAATATCGAGAAATTGATTCCAAATTGAAGTCTTGCTTTATTACCAATATTAATTCAGTATTTAATATTAATTCAATATTTAATATTAATTAAGTAATTATTTAAAGAGGCATTAAACTTTACTCTTTGATAATGCGACGTCATTATTTTTAATTA
This sequence comes from Synergus itoensis, assembly GCA_904066005.1. Lineage (NCBI taxonomy): Eukaryota > Metazoa > Arthropoda > Insecta > Hymenoptera > Cynipidae > Synergus > Synergus itoensis. The sequence continues at coordinate 855,752 of CAJFCP010000129.1, read as the reverse complement.
GTCTCTGTGACGAGCTTCCCAAAAAGAAATATACAAAAAAAAAACTCACATGTGACTGACCTACTTTTTGCAGTTTTAAGATAGAAAAAAAAAAAAAAAATGAAGGTGCACCATCTCAGAAGCGAGGTCGACACGTTTCAAACTAAAGCCACATCATTAGGTTAGTAAGTCGACCTTTCTACGTCACGTGTGGACCTGAACATCCCTGAGCTTACGCTAGTTACAATTATATACAGTCGCCTCATTCTGAATGTTATAAAAATGAAAATTTGTTTTTAAGTTAATTAGTTTTAATTCTTAACATTGATATTTAATTCTTTTTCTAATTCTCATTAATTCTTTAATGAGAGGATAAAACGCTTGTATATGTACATTAGAATACCCATTTTAGTAATAATATGTATAATGAACATATTTGTTTACCCAAAGAATCAATTCTCACGAAAGAAAGCGCTCATCGCATTCAATAAAATTATAATTTATAATAATAAAAAATGGTGTAAAAACTTACCTTGGCAAAGTCGATTTTCAGTGTACAACAGCCTGAGTATATATCGGCCCCATGAAGAGTTTCTTTCGCTCTGGTCGCTGACTCCACCGAATCGAACGTGATATCATCATAAATAGTTAAGGATCTTTATAGAGTATCATAAAGAAATAAATTACCTTGTAAAAGTAATTATTACACATTATAATCCTAAAATTTCATCATAATTAAGATTATTTCTTTAAAAATTCGAATAATATTATTAAAAGCAGGATATCCGGCTTTTAATAATCTAATTGAATCTTTCCTTTTTCAGTGGAAAAATAAAGGGCATTGAAATCAGTAGATTTGAAATAGAAATCAATTCAAATAGAATTGAAGTTGTTTCCCATAATAAAATTGTGATGAAATGAAAGTTTTTAACGTTTAAGACAACGAAAAATTATTTTTTTTTGTAAAAACGACGAGACATAAAATTTGAATGCGCTAAATGGTTCCATTCGATGTCAAAAGACACACAAAACAGTTTCAACCCCCTACCAAACTAGAATCATCCCCAAATCATCCCCTAAGTACAAAAAAAAATCATAGCAATTCCCCTAACTTCAAGACCTAAAATTTTATTCTTTTAAATAGTTCCATTTAATGCCCAAGGAAGCTCAAAATAGTTTCATCCACCTAATTGCCTAGATTCACCCCCAAAATCAACCCCTAAGTACAAAAAAAATCATTGTAATTCCCCTAACTTCGATACCTAAAATTTTATCGTTTCAAATGGGTCCATTTAATGACCAAAGAAGCCCAACACAGTTTCATCCACCTAACCCCCTAGGTTCACCCTCAAAATCAACCCTTAAGCACAACAAAAATCTTTAAAAATCTCCAATCTTCCAGACCTAAAATTTTATCGTTCCAAATGGGTTCATTTAATGTCTAAAGAAGCCCAGTACAGTTTCATCCACCTAACTCCTTAGA